>CM034534.1:71761290-71863671 GCA_020002185.1 Paraescarpia echinospica
CCTTTGTCGAACACTTTTCTTCCGTCCCTCTGTATTCTTCTCATTTCCTTGTTCTTTCACACCTGTCACCTTCCTTCCTCTCAGTCTCCTTTCTTCAGTCTCCGTGTCAAAACTCTGCTCCTTCTGTGTCGTAATATTCCCAACTCTCTCCAAGTCATCCCTCTCTGTTCCATCTATTTCCATGTTGAGTCTCACCTCACCCACCTCCTTCACTATATCCGTAAACTTACACACGAAGGAAGTGCAATGTGCAGGAAAAAAGAAATGCTTGTTTACATATATGCATGTATTGGAGTATTTATGATATGTTAAAATAAACAAATATTAGTTGTCAATAGTACATACCAATATACTTGTAAAAAACACACATATGTATATGCACAGATACAATATCCATTTGTTGATATATATATATATATATATATATATATATAATACATATCCGTACATATCACATACAATAATACAGTTTTATTGACTTTGGTAGCATGTGTAGCAGTTTAATATTGTACACGTATCTACGTATTTTTCTAATAAATTGTTTTCTGCATAATTAACAAAACCTCTGTAACTATGTGTTCCAATCTTCTCTGTGACTATCTTTGAGGTATTAATTATGTATACGTTAAATATGTATACTTAATTATTAATTAAGCATGTTAATGATGTGTGGCGAAGTATATCTAAGACATCTTTTGGCGAATTCATGTTTTGTTCTGAATGGGTGTAACTCTGTTTTTCCTTGTGTTGTAATTGTGTACGTAAGCAGTTGTATTTATTTTCCAATTTAATAGGTAGGCAGGGAGGTCATGATGTACGTATTTAAAATAAAACATAAGTTCATGTAATTTTAATATGTAATAAATTTTTAAGATATTCAATTTTTTTAAGTAGCTCAGAGTGTGAATTTACTTATAGATAACAATCTCATAGCTTTGTTATGTATTTACAACATTCGACTACCTTGGTATCCCCACGCCATAATACAATAGTTGATATGTGATAATAATAACGTATTATATATGAGAATTTTAATTTCTAGAGGAAAAACATATTTTAGTCTGTTTAAGATGCTGACTGTTTTGGAACACTTGTTTGATATATTTTCAATGTGTTTATACCAATTTAAATGTGTATCTAAAATAAGTCATACAATTTAAATTCATCCACTCTTTCTATGTTTGTACCATTGCTATTAAGCGTAAAATTATTGACAGCTTTATTTTGTATATAAAAATCATATATATAGATTTGTTTCTGTTTAATGATAATTGATTAATGTTTAACCATTCAAGTGTTTTAGGTAGTCATCATTTATTGCCGAATCGATATTTCTATTTGGGGAATTACCATGAAAATAATTGATGGTGCTAAATAAGGTGGTATCGTCGGCATACATAATAAAGTTAAAATTTCGCTAGCTTTAGGGAGATCATGAATACATATAGGGGACCAAGGATAGATCCTTGTGGTACACCAATTGTGATAGGTAAGATATCTGAACTTTCATTTTGAAATTCGGTGTATTGTCTTCTATTGCTTAAGTAGCTATTAAATAGATTCAGGGTAGGACCTTGTAATCCGTAATATCTTAATTTGTTTACTAGTATCGAGTGATCAGTTGTATCGAAGGCCTTAGAGAGGTCAAGGAAAATACTGAATCATTTTATAAATATGTGTAGTTATTCTATCTACTAGTTCAAGTGATGCATATTCGGTTGTTGTTGGAAGAAGAAGAGATATGGGTCTATAATTTTTAAAAACAGATTGGTCATCTTTCTTAAAATACGAATTACTTTAACGAGTTTAAGTGTACCGAAAAATATACCAGTATTTATTACTTGATTTATTACAAGGGTTAATGGTTTGATGATGGAGGTTTCAATTATTTTCAAACGTTTAGAGGTCACAACCACTACTGTTTGTTTGGAAGGCTTTCAATGGTTTTCTTGACTATTGCTTCATCAACATTTAATAGACAAAAATGCCTGATGCCAGGCGGGAGACCGATCTGCACACGTTTTCTCTGTGAGACTACCTTCCACCTCAAGACATGACAGTCGCTATAAGTATTTCGGCTATAATACGTAATAGTATTAATTATATTATATTTCTGTATCGTTACAGAATTAAGACAAACGTTTATTGTATAGTTGCAACATTATAATTATCACGGGTTAAGTACCTCAACTTATGTTCATTGACATCGAGCAGCAAGTCTGCACAGTGCGGTCCTGTCACTTGCCCAGGGTCGAGTGACTGTCTGCTACACGTTCGCCGCATCCTGGACAATTGTTTGCTTGCTCGCATTACATTGCGCAACATACTTCCTGCACGTAAACCTAAACGCTACAATGCGCTATATTGCGTAACAGGCTCCCTGCATGTACATCTAAATCGCCGATGTGGTTTACCAAAGTGGCAAGTTGCTGTCACATGTTGTGGTGACAATATGCTGATAATGGTTGCTCCATATATACAGTGAAACATGGGGAGTAGGCAAACGTGACCTGCATGGCAAGGTGACAGTATTAGTTAGACTAATTTGTTATACTTTTATTTGACTAAACATTACAAAATAATTTAGGACTATGCTACCTAATTCTAGGGTGACCTTAGTTGTGCTGTATTGTCGATGTGACCGTAATGCAAGGTTAGACTGTTTGAATTCAGAAAGGAGACCAATGAAACCACAGTCTCACAATTATGTGAATATTTGCATTTGATTTTACTGGTATATTCCTTGGTTTTTGAAGATGTACTTCTGTGGAGTCTGCCAGGTGGCGTCACATGTGAGGTGTTGATGGCAATGTGTGTTTGTAGATGGTGGTGTGCGTGTGTAGATGACAGCGATGTGTGTTTGTAGATGACGGCGGTGTGAGTTTGTAGATGACGGCGGAGTGTGTTTGTAGACGATGACGGTGTGTGCTTGTAGATGATGGCGTTTGTAGGTGATAGAGGTGTGTATTTGTAGATGATTGCAGTGTGTTTGTAGGTGATGGCGGTGTGTGTTTGTAGTTGATGGCGATGTGTGTTTGTAGTTGATGGTGGTGTGTGTTTGTAGATGACTTATGTGTATATTTGTAGATGACGACGATGTGTGTTTCTAGGTGACAGCGGTGTGTGTTTGTAGATGACGGAGGTGTGTTTGAAGATGACAGCGGTGTGTGTTTGTGGATGATGGCGTTGTGTTTGTAGTTGACGGAGGTGTTTGTTTAAATGGCAGCGGTGAGTGTTTGTTGATGACGGCGGTGTGTGTTTATAGATGACGGGTGTGTGTGTTTGTAGATGACGGCAGTGTGTGTTTGTAGGATGTTGGCGGTGTGTGTTTGTAGATGACGGCAGTGTGTGTTTGTAGGATGTTGGCGGTGTGTTTTTGTAGATGACGGCGGTGTGTGTTTGTAGATGACGGCGGTGTGTTTTGTAGATGACGGCGGTGTGTGTTTGTAGATGACGGCGGTGTGTGTTTGTAGATGACGACGGTATGTATTTGTAGATGACGGCGGTGTGTGTTTATATATGATGGAGGTGTGTGTTTGTAGATGACGGCGATATGTGTTTGTAGATGACGGATGTGTGTGTTTGTAGATGACGACAGTGTGTGTTTGTAGATGATGGACAAGAACCTGGTGCCGCGGGCCGAGTGTCTCAAGGACACGGTCAATCGCATCCTGCCCTACTGGTACGACGTCATTGTGCCCGAGATCAAGGTAACTAGCACCAACAACAACCTTGCTGCAATGCAGTAGCCGGTAGTTTTACGACCGGATTCAAATTTATCTTAAACTTATAAAAGCAAGTTTTATTTTGAAGAATTTTAAACTGTGTGTGTATTAGGACACGTGTCATTTGATGTTTTAATTTGATGTCAGTGACACAAACGTGTTAGTATTCAACTAGTTATTAGTATTTACCTTTTAATTTATATTTACCTATACCTGGTAGTAGTGTAAGGTAATTGTTGTCAGCATTATTGTAATGCTTAAATATACATTATTTTATCTTAAATTTACGTGTTACCAGTAATGTTTTAATATGTATTTGCCTTTCTCTTATCCACTTTGATACGGCAGAGGCGAATTACAGTATTAAATATGATGTATGATGTAGAAAACTGTAAATTGGAGCATCACATTGCGAGTGTTTGGCGGTAGAGTGATTGGCTAGAAGTATATATGTCTGCAGCGAGGTCAGCGGGTGCTTATTGCTGCTCACGGCAGCACTTTACGCGCCATGGCCAAATACCTGGACAACATGACAGACGAAGCAATCACGGGCCTCAACATACCCACAGGTAGGTTACGTGGTGAGTCGATCTGCTGCAGTGTAAGTCATCAATACGCTAGTCCATATTAATGACCAGTAAAATTTCACGACCCTCATTCGTGAGCCTGTGGGCCCGGGCTCCTTCTCCAAAACGTGTAATGAACGCTGAGAATGGTCAAACAGACCTGTCACATCGTACCAACGAATGCAGCCATAAGCAACTTATTTTGAAACAGAACATTTGTAATAAAGTAACAATAACAACATTGAAATGAGAGTGATTTCGAGACAGTTGTTGCGAGTTGGTTGTTGTAGGTACCTGAAGTAAGACGAATGAATGTTTCCCAGAGACGTCGAGATGGTGTTGGATTGAACAGGTCTGCCAGGGAGTAAAGTGTAAGGCGCTTTAAGGGTAGCCGCTGGTATTAAGTAATTTTTTTGCCATTTTGGGATTTCATCATTTTCTAATAGATTAACCTGTAATGCATTCCCAGTAAGTTGCAAGTTTCAATATTTTGATTACAAATACCTATAATCAGATAATGTACACCTGCCCGTACTGCTTAACGTATGATGTTCTTATTTTGTTTTGGCCGTTTCTCAAAATTATATTTTTGACTATTTATGACACCGGCACAAATTATTTTGGAAAAACTACACAATCTAGAGAATTGAAATTTAACCAGTTATTCTGTGGAATGTTCCAGGTGCAATTAGCTATTTTGGATGTCACAGCGTTTTTTTAAGGGTTTGTAAACAAGGGTCAACCAATTAGGATTTTTTTTAAATCATCACCTAATTAATGGCGCAATTCACTGTGGTCATAAAACACTTGAAGTCAGAGCCCCAAACCACCTTATTGCGCAAAGTAACATTCCAGCAAGCAGCTGATTGCAATAGTATGATGGCATTTGCTATAATTTACTCTGAATAGTTTTACCTGTGTGGAAAGTCCCAGAATGGCACGTTCATCATAAGAACGATATATGTCGCCATACAATTGGGATTTACTTTCAGTGATAACAAAAACAATAGGCACATAAAACGCTGTTGCCATGGCAACAATTATACAAATTAACCGAGTTTTAACAAAAAATATGGCCCGTAGTACCTTTAGGACCAGCGGCTACCCGTTAGCAGTCCTGAGGTCTGGATACTGCGCTTTATAAGAACTTACCTTTGCTTTTACGTTGTTAGGCATCCCCCTCGTCTACGAGCTGGACAAAGACCTGCGGCCAGTGAAGCACTACTACCTGGGGTCTGAGGCTGAGATCAAGGCCGCAATAGAAAAGGTAGTAGATCAGGGTAAGGTTGCCAAGTGAGACAACTCAGACACTAATACCGGCAACCAGGCAAACACTACGCAGACTGGGACACTACTGTCGCAATGGAAGAAAATAATATACTGATTCAGCGTAATTTTGAAAGGAAGCTATGCAAGTGACAATCAGTCCATTTCATCTCCTAAGTATTACACAGTATGTCGGATTTCGAGTTAGGTTTTCTGCTTTTGGTTAGGCGCAATATATGCTGTGTACCAGAAATGGCAAGTTGTTTGTATATTAATGTGTTCACTAATAATCCGAAGATAATCGTATGTGTTGTTAAATATCATAATGCAGAGCCATTATTACTCAACTCGTTCGAGCAATTGACACACTACGACAAGTCGGTCTAAGCGGAATTTTTTATTTAAACACCGCACAGGTACTTAATAAACGTGCTCTCTTCTTATAGTCTTATATATATATACACACACACACACATATATATATATATATATATATATATATAGAGAGAGAGAGATATATATATATATATATATATATATATATATAGAGAGAGAGAGAGAGAGAGAGAGAGACCCGCAAATTTAGGAGTAACCCTCCTATAAAGGCATCGGATTGTCCAATAACTTATTAATTAGATAAGCTGGTAGAGGACAATTAACTGTAGGCCTACGTAAATGAAAGTAGAGAATTCAAATAAATCGATGCACTTAAACTGCGTGGGGACGGGCTGTAAAGCAAACTCCACACCGGAAGAAGTGGACGTCCATTGTTTATACCCTATGTGCAAGTGGGCACGAAGAGGATTAAGCAAACACATTAGTAGGCAAACTGTTAATTTTGAGGTGACGATACATTCCGATTTTTAAATAATGTGTTCTTAGCAGTGGTATAATGTGTTTCTTACCGGTGACAGTAGATCTCTAAGTCCCATTTGACTTTGGTATGCGCATGCGTCAGGTGTCGGAGTATCCCTTGCTTCGTTTATTGATCATAACACAAATGTTGAACACTTTTATTAATACTAACTTACAAATGTGTAAAAGTGTCACCACTACAATACATATATAAGACAACATTTGCAATCAATCGCCCCAAAGTCACGTTTTCCAAAATTAAACTTGCGTAACAACCAGCCCACAGTTTCAAACAAGATGGCGAACTGGTAAAAAACATACACAAAGCGCGTGAAACCAAAGCCACCCCAAAACAATTCAACATACAGTGCATTCTCTCAAAAAATGTATAAATTCAGCACCAAAGAGATACACCTAAGTTCACAAAGACACATTTTTGAAAGTACTTAAAACACAATGGTTGCCCATGTCACCCTGCATAACATGCGCCAGGACCGTGATGAGCCAATCCGCTTGTTTGGTGCCCGCCTCCGCGGCCAAGCTGGAATGTGCAAGTTTGTGATAAATTGTCCCGGCTGTGCAATGGACAATTATACCGAAGCTGTTCTCCTTGATGTGCTGAATCGAGACCTAGACGACACAGAAATACAGGTCGACCTACTGGGTGACAAAAATCAGGAAATATCTCTGGAGGAAATCGTCCAATTCGTCAAGGCTAAAGAATCTAGAAAGCGCTCCGCCTGATGCCTCCTCGACTCCGAGACCCATGGTGTTGAAGCGCAAAATATGGCTCTGGCATGAGGGGACATGGAGGAAACGGCGCCCCATCAACGTCAGGAGAAAGGAGTGCCCGGCATACGGTCACAGATGCAAACACTGTAACAAAGAGCACCACTTTGACTTTGACAACATGTGCAGAGGCAAAAACAAACAAACATTCGAGATGACAGCAAAGCCACCTGATGAGTACGAAGATGCCGTATTGGACTCCCTGAGCGCGATCACCAGCCTCGATCAACGCAGTGGTCGCAGAACCATAACCATGGATCATCATCTCTACAACCAGCACTCTGATACATGGTTAAAGCGAACTTCCAAACCCCAGCCATTCATCGACCTGACTGTAAGTGCCCTCGGCTTCGACCTGACATCCACACCCATGACACCTGTCGTACCTTGAATGGCCGACACAGGCTGCCCGAGTTGCTTGACTAGTATCAAGGTCATTCGTCGATTCAGGTTGAAGAACAGCGATCTCATTCCGGCTACAATGAAGATGCATGCCACCAACAGCATAGGAATCACCACCCTTGGCGCAGCCATCCTACGATTCTCCGGCACGGACAAAATGGGCAACATTATTGAGACCGGCCAAATTACTTATATCGCAGACAACTCTGATAAACTCTTCCTTAGCAGGGAAGCTTGCATCAGCCTCGATATGATCACTGGCACCTTCCCCACGATCGGTGAGGTAAATTGGAACCAGACAACTAATGCCACAAATGACACCCACCCACCACAGGACGATAATGACAGCGGCTTAGCCACTGAGTGTGACTACCCACGTCGCCAGCTGGCACCACCCACACCTTGGACACGTGAGAACATCAGCTATTACCCATGATGGAGTGGGCCTCCGCACCTCGAAAAAAAACATGAAAACGGTCACCTACAGTCACCAAACTTCACATCACATATCTACAACTATTCTACATATGCATAAATATCAGGTGATCAAAAATTTTAATTTACTGTCTTTTATCGATCAAAATCCGGATGCTATGCGCCCATGATGGCAGCAAGTATTCCGCTCCGTTTTAATCTCAATTTTTGATACGTATTAATGGCATGTAAGTAACCAAACTGAAGCAGTTGTTCCATAAACATACATGGAACATATTACGTGCACTACCAATAGTGGTGATGTAGCGGATTTAAGTGATTTAAGAACATTTGTTTATTTGGGCATGCCATGTTCAGACTGCAGTGCTGTGCTTTGCACTGAAGCGTATACGACTACGATTGCATATTAACATTAGGTTGTGTCAATTAGATCTGGAATACTGTCGATGCTGACGTCATACCGTCTTGATACCACATCGCTTCCCGAATATCGTGATTTTATGTATTTAAAGACGTTGGATGTATCTTGAAATTCTACCTGAATGTGTGCCACTGACTGAACTGTCACGGTGTGATGTGCATGGCTAGAAATAGACTTGCCATTCTTCTGGGAACGATTGCTTACAGCAGAAATATATTGATAAACATTGGCAATGGACTTTACCCTGGACATGTCAGTGGAGTTTATCCCGGGTCTCGACAAGTTAAGCGTGCAAGCAGACGCCGCGGTTGTAGGGCTGGCAGGCTCAAACAAAGACCAACTCGTATATTTGTAAACCGTTGCGTCACGTCGGCTTCCGCCAACCGGAAAACCAGACACGCAACAAATGACCTGCACACATCCTAAAAAAATACGTGACAACTTGATTACGCTGACATTACCATACAATCCTTGCAACTACACAAACCTTGCTCTGCTAAATGCAAGATCCGCCAGGAACAAAACTGATTTCATTACCGATTATATCCACGAACATGATCTTGACATCATCGCGCTTACAGAGACGTGGCTGACAGATGACCCCAAGGACATCATAAATACCAGCAAGTTGACCCCGGATGGATACAACTTCGTCTACCAACCTCGGCCCGACCGACGGGTGGGGGAATTTGTGTTTTATACAAGTCGTGTATCAACATGATCTTATCGCGACAGCGGCCAGCATTGTCCTTCCAGTGCCTCGAGGTGGCGTTTGTTACACCATCAAGTGTTATCAGGTTATTACTCGTTTACAGACCTCCATCTACAGGCCGAGGCGGAGTTTCTTTCAAAACGTTTATGGCCGAGTTCACCAATTTTATGGAACTTTTCACAGCACAGTTGACTAAACTAATTATCGTGGGCGATGTCAACATCCACCATGGACAGGCTGGAAAAAGACTCAAACGACTTTTCTGATCTCCTGCACGTCACCAACTTGCAGCAACATGTTCGTGATGAACACGCAGCGGCCACCAACAGCAGTGACCCCTCATTCCCTGATCAGCTCAACGACTTTTACAGCAGATTTTACAAGCTTAACTATTCACCAGAGCGACGCCCACTTCCAGCAGGTACCTCTCTGTCTCCGCCCTTCATAGTCCAGGAAACTGAGGTGAGGAAACTGTTCATGAGACAGAGCACGCGGAAAGCTTCGGGTCCAGACAACATCTTCACATCTACCCTGAAAAACTGCGCCGACCAACTCTCTGCGGTGTTTACGGACATCTACAACACCTCTCTCCAGCAGTGCAGAGTTCCAGTCTGCTTCAAAACTTCCACTATCATACCCATTTCCAAGAAGTCCAACATCACCGGGTTGAACGACTACCGTCCAGTGGCACTGACCTCAGTCACCATGAAAATGTTCGAGCGCATAGTACTCAAGTACCTGAAGTCGGTCACCGACGGCCTCCTGGACTCGCACCAGTTTGCATATCAAGCAAACAGATCAGTAGACGATGCGGTAGCTTTAGGTCTGCATCACATTCTGAAGCACCTAGAGAGGCCAGGAACCTATGCCAGGATCCTGTTCATTGACTTCAGCTCAGCATTTAACACTATTATCCCATTCAAGCTGTTCGATAAACTTTCATTGTTGAATGTACATCCTGCCATGTGTCACTGGGTCCTTAACTTTCTTCTTCACAGGCCTCAATCTGTCAGAGTCAACAACTCTATCTCCAGACCTCTTATCCTAAATACAGGTGCCCCACAAGGATGTGTGCTATCCCCCTTCCTGTTTGCTATCTTCACAAATGACTGTGTCTCCGTGGACCAATCGGTCCTTGTGATCAAGTTTTCCGATGACACTACTGTGGAGGGTGTCACGGATTAGCGAGGTCTCCGTACACTAGATGGCTCAGTCTAGTAGGGTTCTTATATATCAAGGTCAACGCATATGAGAAAGAACGGTTATCGTGAACAAGCAACAAAGAACGAGGAAAATTTAATAAACTTTATTACAAGATATCTTCCTTTTGGTAAATATCTCGATTAACAAAATAAACAGAATAAAGAAATCCCGTAACCAAATCTTAATAGAACATAATAAACAATAACACTGAATCTTTCGATTATCAAATTCCACTTCCTTTCTAAGGTGGATTATACCGCTACACGACCATGCACTAGGCGCCAAGTGTTATCTAAGAATAACTCCCATAATATAAATACACAGTATAAGCTAGTCCTCTCATTACAGTAATATGTTACAACACACACATATATTTATATATATGTGAATACTTCATGGGTAATAATACCTCACTTCAAAACCCACAGATAACTACTAATCATAATACAGCAAATAATAGATACGTTCAATCAGAAAATAAACATTTATACTGGGCTAGTCCCATCTCGAATATATACGAACGTTTGTTGAAGTCAACACGCCGAGCTCGGAACACAATTAGAACGGTGTATCTCGGGCGCACGAGTGATGATGCCGGGCACTTGACGATTGCCGTCGTACGCCGCGAATTCTCGAGTCGCGTCCGTTCAGTGATCGCACGGTCGCAAACGATTGCGAAGTCAGTTGAATACGTTCAACTGAAAGACGAAGCCGGGCAGTAGACGCTTACCGCCGGCCGCTACGAATTCGAACGAGAGGTCTTGTTTTGTCGCAAACGATCGAGAAGTCGGATGAACGGGTTCGCGCGAATGACGACGCCTGGCAGAATACGTTTACCGCCGGCCGCTACGAGTCGCATTCGGTCAAGCTTTCTGACGATATCGGTGTGAGACCGTTGTTCGAGGATGGCCCGTGCTGGGTGAGCGCGTCGCGATTATCGCTCATCGACGCAAGTACGTTGGGGCCGACCGGAACGTTGTCTCAAAGTACTGCTGACGTGGCGGCATGGTTTCTTCGAAGTTCGATCGAATAGTCACTCTGGACACTGAATATTACACACACACACACACACACACACACACACACACACACACACACACACACACACACACACACACACACACACACACACACACACACACACACACACACACACACACACACACACACACACACACACACACACACACACAAAAGCTTGGGAACGTAACCCACGTTTACGATTCCCACCACGCTTTACGACTTCCCTTGCCATTTTCTTGGCAGCAGGGCAACCTGTCTAGTTCAACCCTGGATCTGTCCCAGTCCTTCGCCAGCGCCCAGATGGCGAAATGCGTACAAGAAACGTTTATATAAGCATACCTAATTACACATCATATGACAGGTTTCCATCATTTCTATTGGCTAATGCAATATACTAGTCAAACTAGGCATTGTGGAACACCCTCTCTACGATTACGGTGAAACCACCTGCTTGCCTAGAAACACTAGCAACAGAATACCACGCTTCACTGAGCGCATCTGCAACCGAGTTGCTGTAATTATGTAATTAAGGCGGTTGGTTAACAATATGTCTATCTACTGGCTTGACTTTCCTCATTTACAAAATTAAACCTCAGGAAAGTAGATTAAACATCCAGAAATAGCAGAAATGCTACAGAGGGCTGCATTGAGAATGCGAATGAGAAGCCATACAATGAGGAAGTTCAGAGAATGGTTGGCTGGTGTGCTGATAACAATCTCGAATTGAACGTTTCAAAGACTAAAGAAATGATTATTGATTTCGTAAAAAGAAGACTCCCATCCACCCTCTTTCGATAAATGGCATGGAGGTCGAGCAAGTTGAATCTTTTAGATTCCTTGGAACAACAATTTCAAACGATCTCAGCTGGTGCACAAACACACTGTGCATTACAAAAAAGGCACAACAACGCCTGTTCTTCCTGAGGCAGCTCAGGAGATTCGGCATTGCTCATGAGATTATGATACGATTCTACCGCGCAATCATTGAAAGTATCCTCACTTTCTCGATTGTAGTGTGGTTTGATACGACTGTCTTAAAATATGTTGGCAATTGGCCTTGGTTTATATTTATACTAGTTTTAGCACAGTTTCATAATGTTTCTGATTGTATATTTAGCGTGTGCATGATGGGGGGCAGGGGAGACAAGCGTGCATGTATGTTGACGCCACAACGCCAAGAATTCCTCGTACATTTGAAATGCTACTTGGTAATAAACAGTCTGAATCTGAATCTGAATACGACACACACCATCGGCAATATTCTGGACCTTGTAATTTCACCATCGTTAGGAAGGGTTGTGACATCAGTGACTGTGGGATCCCTGCTCACCGATCACCACGCTGTACACTGCCTGCTCCAAGCACCAACGCCGAACCGAACAAAGAAGCGGGTTTCTTATCAAAAATATGCTGCAATTAATCCCACGAATTTCAGATCAGATTTCGAACTTTCACATCTGGCAACAAGCCCGTGTAACAAAATTGCAGACCTGTCGCAACAGTATGACACTTCCTTGCAAGAACTGTTAGACAGCCACGCTCCATTGATCACACGGTCAATTACTGGCAGATGACTTTCTCGTGCACTTCATACGCAACGTGTTAGACATTCGCAGCCAGTTGGCGAGTAAACGCCTGCAAACTGCCAACGCTGAGTACGTGCATTGTGAACAGTCTTGCACAGTCAATGCGTTTTCCGGCATCACCACAGACGGCGTTCTCTCTTTGGCGAGGAAGTGTCAACCAAAATCAAGCGCGCTTGATCCACTTCCTACCTCACTCATGAAAGCCAACATTGACATTCTTGCGCCAACATTAGCTACAATCATCAACATGTCGCTCGAGTTGGGGTCCGTGCCGGCCAACTTCAAACATGCTGTGATCACACCTCTATTAAAGAAACCAAACCTTGATTCAGACTCGACGAACAACTACCGGCCTATATCGAACTTTTCATTTGTTTCAAAGTTACTGGAGCGCCACGTAGCAGTCCAACTTCGCCAGCATCTAGACAACAACAAATTGATGGACATTTTCCAAAGTGCGTTCAGAATGACCACCTCCTTTCCCTTAACTAAAGGAAAGGTGTGCCGGCAAGTGCTGCCCGATATGAGTGCGGCTTTTGATACTGTTGACCACTCGATGTTATTCAACCAGCTGCACAGCATAGGCATTGAAGTCATCGCACTGAAATGGCTGAAGTCATACCTGTCGAACCGAACTCAGTCAGTGTGCATTAGTGGCCACAACTCACATAGAACATTGATCGAGTCTGGCATCCCACATGGGTTTGTGCTAGGCCCAATCCTCTTCTCCATCTACACTCTGCCATTGGGTGCTATCTTCAGAAGGCACAAGCTGCAATACCATCTTTATGCAGATGACGCTCAACTGTATGCTGACTTGAGTGGAACGCGGGATGGAGAAGCCGCTGATGCGGTTGACCGCATCAAACAATGCATCGAAGACGCGAAGCAGTGGATGTCAGACCACAATTTACTGCTGAACGAAAACAAGACCGAAGCTATTATCATCAGGGCACCAACTGAGGAACTGAGGAACTGTGCTGTAGGACACTTTTTATGAACATGTATTTAATCAATTTATTTATTTATATTATATCATATATTTTAATTAATTTATTATTATTTATCTTTTAATACAATTTTATATATTATAATATATATATTCTTTTAGTTAATTATCATAATATTTGTGCAAATATGTCATGTTTTTAGTCACATTATATATATACAATCTTGTAAATCATAATAATTATTATATTTACAGGCGTCCATCTACATATATATTTTAAATTTGTTTCCAAGTACGTTTTATAATGTGTGTACGCGCCTATGAACGGGTTGGTCCAGGAAATATGGCGCTATAGAAATGCTAGTAATCAAAAAATAATAATACAAAATAAAAATGTAAAAGAAATTCACTCGTTTTTGCGTGTATTCATAAGTTCCACCGGAAAATCCGTTAGGTGGCGCCACTTTACGGTTGACTTCAGTCGTGGAATAGTTCACAATTCATATTTAAATAATAATCATTGTAAAAACGTCAATACAATACACAATATTTTATTACATTAATTTATTAAATGTCATGTTGATAGTAGCTGATGGTATTTATTATGGTTATTGGTTTGAGTAATTGTTGCTGCATGTTAATGTTGTCTACCAGAGGTAATTTATCATACTATGATACAATACAACAATATACATCATTAATATTATATATTATTTTTTTTACTAACAATTTGTTTGTTATAGAAATTAATCATGTATATTATTTTATATGCTCTACTGAGCTATCTCTGTTATATACATTACAAATAATAAACGAGAATAGTATAATTTAACATGGACAATAGTAGTGGTTAGATTTAAGTTTGAGCGGCCATTTTATCACGTTGCTAAATTGTACCAGACGGCAACGAACAATTATTCGGATGCCAGTAAAAGTAATCAATGCTCATTGGTTAATAATTTTTGTGAAATGTCAGTATTGTTTGCTTGATAGTATCATCCTCCAAATAATGTATTTATATATATATTAAAGGATAATTTCTGTAAATGTCGTGTACACTGTAAAGGTATACTGTGTAGGTAAATTAATAGTGTATAAAGAAATTGTGTAAAGAAACAAATGAGCCAATTCTGGTTGTTGGACTTGTGTGCCACGTCACATTCTACACATTGATTTCACCCGTTTTAAATATAAAAAACAATCAATACGTAGAATGTGACGTGGCAATCCACACTCGGTGTTGAACGTCGGCTGCCAAAAGGCCCATAAGTTGGCAGATGTGATGTGTGCATACGCACCATCTCGCTAAGGTAAAAGAGTTTCACTCGTGTGAAACCAGTTCCGTTTGAGGTTTAAATGGGGGGTGTAGTATGGTGTTTCAAGATAGGTTTTTGGGAGCCTGCAAATGCAGGTTCATAAAAGAATGCACCTCCAGCATCATTATGAGTCTGATTTGTTTGTAGTCTGTAGTTCCACGTGAACAGCACTTTCACGCCATCAGCTGTGAATATAATAACATATAAGGTTTGAACTTCGTGTGGATGAAGGCGAAACGTTGAAACAAGCGAGAGTGTGGCACAACGAGATGTCAAATTCGGGATGGATCCATTCCAGAACATCCATCCTCTTGGACATCTGAAGGGTTTATCCAGTTTGACAAGCCACATGAACATGGTGGACTGCAGCTATCGGAAGAAACAACAACATGGTTCTTTTCAGAGTCGACCAACGCTTTGCAAATTATATTGAGACATGTACAGAGTTTATTCATACGAATAAGTTCTCCAAACATTCACCAAATCATCTTTTAAAAAGGCACATTGTCACATAACACATCGATTAGAAATTGACAAACAACTTAACATTATTATGTTTTACCAATAAATACAATAATCTGCCAAACAATATTTCATAGAAAGATTTTCATGATCATTAATACTATGTCAATATTATAATAAAGTAGTTTGATATAGCTATTTTTTTAATCCACATAACAAAGTCTCTAACATTGTTAACAAGTAAAATATTAACACCAGGAATGATATAAATAATAAATAAAATAAAACATCGTATGGTTTCACAATAATTACAAAGAACGTATTTCCGAAAGGGGGCATCCATGGCCTAATGCCCACCTAAATACGCCATTTTCAGATTATAAACGGAATGGATCAGAATTAAATCCCATAAAATATTTATCAAGACCTTTATACAGTCTTTCATACGGCTGACATTATTGATGTTAAAAACTTTTAAAACTGTTGAACCATTCAGTAAGTGTATGACAAACACACATGTTAACTATATTTTTTAATTCGCCTGTCACTGTTTATAATAAGGCTCACTTATAATTTTCAGGAAATAAAACAGTTTGCAAAATAAAATGTTTGTAAAACTCAAAACATATTATTATATGTATGGTATCATAACTATGATGAATTGTCTCTGATAAACAATATTAAAATGCACCAGTATTTACATAAACCAATAGATAGTCATAATCAAAACCCCACTTGCTGTCAATACTGAATTTAAGGTAATCTTAGTTAATTAATTATCGCGTATTTTATTGACTTTATTTTACAATATTATTGAAATATGAATTGTGATCTATCCCCACGTCTAGAGTTAACCATAAAATGGCGCTCACAAACGAGTGAATATCTTGTACATTTTGATCGATAAAAGACAGTAAATGTAATTGTTTGATCACGTAACAAATATATATGTGTAGAATAGGTATTGTAGATATATAAGGTGAAGTTTGGTGACTGTAGGTGATCGTCATCATGGTTTTTTCGAGGTGCGGGCCTAAAGTCTAAGGCTAAGCCTAGGCTAAGGCTAAATAAAGTAAAGGTTAAACTTAAAGTAAACTACAAAAATACCAAATTACATTACAGATCCATCATCAAAACTTTATAAATATTAATTCGTACAACGAATATAAGCCCACGGGGTGTTTTACTACTGGGTTCGTCCAACTACTATTGTTCTGGAATTGCCATTATGTACAATAACGAATAAATTGTGCTTTTTAAAAGTACTATAGTTCGAAATACAACAAAATGAAATGCGCGTCAGACGCTTCTTGACCTTGTCCTAGCAACCAATCACGAGCGCGCTGGGCGTGGCTTAAAAGCGTCTGTTAATTTTTCATAAGTGAATCGCAAAGATGCAATTTGGCACACGGCAATAATGTCGAAAGGCCCGGTTGGGGATTGGTATAAGGACGCCAGAAATATCCAAGGTTTACTTTTGGATATATTTGGTGTATTATATGAAAATGGTGACGAAGGACCTACAGTGATACCAGGCTCTATCGAGGCGGTGAAGAAGTAAGTACACGTGAGCGATAATATATCGTTAAAACTACCGAAGATGTTCCCAATTCAGTTTAAAAATCGAAAAAATATGAAAGTATAATAACGAAATTGTATTTTGATATTAATGTAGATATGTTGAGGTTCTTGGAACAACAATTCTTCCCATCTAATCTACCTGTGGTTTATTCAAAATCAAATTACTGTAATAACCGTCCCAAAATATGTATAAAACCGGTACCCGGCGTAAATTCGTAATATAATAAAACTAAATATTATGATGATCTTTTTGGCAATGTGAGTGTGTGCTAGGCTACGAGGCTACGTTATCTGCCAACTTGTCAGATCTTACTAAATGTAACTTGATACTCTTAAAAATGAACATTTAAGAAATGAAAATGGTACCTAGTGCAAAGTGAGACATTAGCCAGGCCCACGGCATGCACAACAATAATTAATATGCGCATTATATACCTCCATAATGGCATAAAGCATATTAAAGGTGTCATAGCAAAATACAACTTTGTTTTGCTGATGTGGAAATAGGAGAAATGGTCAAAGGCATCTTCGGTTTCCAGAAGCTGCTATTCTTAAATCAGGGAAGCCATTAGTGCTGGTTCGATACCAAAATTTTTCGATATCAATCGATACCAGAATTTTGTTCGATACTTACGTTGTAAGTCTAATTCATATACAGTATAGATCCCAATAGAAACACACTGTCCATCTAGACTAATGGCATAGAAGCACACACCGTTTTTCATTAGGGAAACATAAAAATAGATTTTTCTTGAATGAATGCATGCTAGACATAACTGATGGCAATTCTGTTGCTAGCGCCACCTTGCAGTTACTTGATACGTCATTCATAATGTGTGTGTGCGTGTGCCTTTAGCTACAACATGTTGCATTCTTGTCATGTGTTGATGTTGTATCAGTCAGTTTGGTAGATGTGCTGACTATGTGTGTTTGAAAAGTGTTGCCTGGTACCACTTTTGAGAAACAAATAATCGTGCACCAAAGTCTTAGCACATGCTTTGAGCATCTATTGGGAACTATACGGTGAACCTATTCAATTTTCAAATTAATCATCGATACATACTAATTGATATACTCATGCAAACAACGATTGATATGCAATTTTAATTTTTTTTTAATAAACAAATAACAGTTGTAATTGTTTAAATCTAATTTAGTACTGTTGTAAAAGTAATTGTAATGTAACATTAAAACAATACAGACAATAGCAATAAAATACCTAGTAATAATAAATAAATAAAATTGGTAGTCACATCGCGTACGTCACTTCTTGACGCTGTCGCCGCATTAGACTTGGCAACCGATGGCGTTTCACTTCGATTGTAACTACTACTAGATCATAGTAGATGTCCATTGCTTGGTTAGTGTCAAAGATTTTGCTGGAACACGTCGTTCTCGTTGTCGCCACAACTTCCTTCCATCATCGTGTTTTGCCACTTTTAGTAGTCTCTTGGATGGTGAACAGTGACATGTTTCGTCAAATTCAATGTATTTCCCCCACTAGCTTGAGGGAAGCGTTTCTGGCATAGTAGACACTACCGTGTTTCTGTTTTTTTTTTTTAAAGTGGCGATGTGCGTTTTGACATTTTGTCGTTCGTCTTGGTTGAACGAGTACGGCAAACGGTGGCACCATCAAACAGCAAAACATAGCACCACCAAACGGAACCTGGGTAAACGAGGCTGGTGTGTCATGCTTGACTAATTATTGATATTATTATTATAATAATATTAAACTAGATTCATGAATACTAATGCTTGCAATAAACACTCTATAAAATTACTAGAATGTTGTGTGTTTTTGGTACGCTGTAAAAAAAGAACCATGCCTAAGCGGCCTAATACATACAACATAGTCAACCCTGAAAAGTTAGGAAGCGAAGCCCGTAGGGGAGTAGCCGTAGTTTCCGTACGTCCGGCCGTAACTTCGAAAATTATGTTACATCTTCGCATCGACGTCGAATGGACTCTATATCGAAGTATATGTATCGAAGGTATCGAATAGTGGTTGGTCGATACCAAATATATTGAAGTATCGCGATACCACGAAGTATCGGTATCGGACTTTCATAAGTATCGCGATACTTCGATCTATCTGCCAGCAGAATTTGAAGCCTGACGGCGACAAAGGACCAACATTGTCGGACTAAGTTGCATCATTTGCCCTATACTTTTCATTAGCGTTTTCTTTCCCGAAGCCGACTAAACAATCAGTAACATGCTGGCGTTTGGTAACTTGCTAAAATAATCACCCAATGCAGGAATAACGCAACTACCATCACGACGGGATAGCACGTAACGATGTCTGTAACCCGCGCATGTATGTTTGTCCATATCGCTCATCACTCATGGTCGCTAGGTGGCACTACCTATCCTACGCTAACTGGATGTAAACAGCCGCCATTTACATTCACTACGTTCAGCAAGTTTCCCATCTGACAGTCGTACGGAATATTTAGCTGCCTGTGATAAAATGCTACCTTACTGTCTGATTTTGTTTTATTCCATCATAACACCCAACTAGCGTATACATAGCGTACATTAATTTACATAATAACAGCTAGTCCGATGGGACTGCTCCACTAAACATGGACTAGTCCGATCACTGAAACTACTCGTCCGGGACAATCGGACCGGCCTTATTTCGCAGCCTGATACAGTTTATGCATAGTTTTTAAAAAATTTATATAAATAGAACATAAAATTGATTTTGGACTATGGCGTGAAACCCGATGCAAAATATACCACAAATGGTAAAATAACATGTATAATCAATCATTTACTACATTATTTAATATTTATATTATAATGAGTACATGACATCTAGAGCATTTGTGGAAGTACAATTATCATGGATTATTACGATTCACACTGCCGTATACAGAGAACGTAGGACACTTACAAATATGAACTTTTCGTTGATTGATTTATTAAAATGTATGTCCAAATATAAGTTATAACATAACCTGAACATATTGTTGATGTTTCACTCTCTATTGTAGCAACTTTTGAAATACACAGCTTAAACCTACTCCCTCAATTCGGTTGTTTTGCTCCTCGCGTTTCTTAGTAATATCACAAAAACAGAGGTATTAAGTACTTCCCAATTATATCCTAATTCGTTTATGCATGTATACAAGCCAATCTTTGGATAACTTAAAACACCCGATTTCTCTGGACATTTGTTTAAATCCTGTAAAATGAAGGAAATGTGTTTGGATATTGAAAGAGCATCATAAGTCATTGGGGGTGTGTACCTACAATAGTTTAAGACAAGTTGTTAAAGAGTTGAAAGTTAGTAAGTATCATTATTTTGACAATTTGTTATGTCCCCCTGTGCTGTGGACATACCAAAACAAGCAGTTTGAGCACCTTTCGTACACACAAATTTGATTGATTATTATACCACATGAAAATCAACTATGTCCAGAAAGAGCACACCGAGTTCCATCTGAACAAGCTATTTATACTGCTATTAAAGCCATTCCAAATATTTTCTGGACCAAAGACACATTTTTGGCTACTGGGGACATTTTCGGTAGTTTTAACCATATTGGCCTAGTGAGGCTGGCCTCTATTCTAGTGATCCATTGCACACATACTAGTCTCTATTAATCAGGCACCGCAAGGTGGCGACACAATTTGTCGATAGCAACCGCCTAGTGTTGATCACCTTTCAGGTGCCTTCTTTCAGCCTCAGTCATGGCATAGGTACCTGCTTTCAGCCTCAGTCATGGCATAGGTACCTGCTTTCAGCCTCAGTCATGGCATAGGTACCTGCTTTCAGCCTCAGTCATGGCATAGGTACCTGCTTTCAGCCTCAGTCATGGCATAGGTACCTGCTTTCAGTCTCAGTCATGGCATAGGTACCTGCTTTCAGCCTCAGTCATGGCATAGGTACCTGCTTTCAGTCTCAGTCATGGCATAGGTACCTGCTTTCAGCCTCAGTCATGGCATAGGTACCTGCTTTCAGCCTCAGTCATGGCATAGGTACCTGCTTTCAGCCTCAGTCATGGCATAGGTGCCTGCTTTCAGCCTTTGATACCTGCTAAGCTGCTTTCACTTTCATTCTCAGGTATCTACTTTCATCACTGACTTATAAGTGTGACAACAAATGCTGGACTCCCAAGTCCCAGACATTTGCCCATAATCTAGGTATATATCATGATCAGGGAACTTTAATTGACATTGTACATTTTTTATCATCAGATAAATACTATTTGGTAGATATGAGTAACATGTTACCCTTGCAAGCCAAGACGAGCTGCTGATTATGATAATGCCAAACATATTGCGTTTTTGAACTCGTTAATCCAATCATATTGTGTTTTACCTTAATTGCCTGTTGTTACTTGATGTTGGGTAGGCAACCGTAGACAATGCTCAAAATGTTCCACGATTTGTAGACCAGCTGGATTCATGGGAGGAAAACAATGAATTGGACAAAGTACAACTTTTTCACCGATTACATATTTTGTAAATGCCAGGAAAGCGTACTCATGGTAGTCAGCTACCATCCCTAATTTGTAAGGATGCTGACATACAAAACTAAACTTACACTTCATGTACACTTTCTAGGCTGAAGGATACAGGCGTACCAGTGAGATTTTGTACAAATAACTCAACAAAGACGAAAGCTGGCCTTGCAAAGATCCTGCTTGACCTCGGGTTTGATGTGAGCGAGTCGCAGCTCTTTCCCCCTCCCCCGGCTGTCAGTCAAGTCCTGAATGCTCGCAAGCTACGCCCATATCTCATTGTTATGCCAGGTAGGTACAAGTAGACTGCCCATATCATTGCCATGCCAGGAAGTAGACTCCACCCATATATATATGGCCATATCTCATTGTCATGTCAGGTAGATGCAAGTAAACTGCCCATATCCCATTGTCATTCCAGGTAGGTGCAAGTAAACTGTCCATATCTCATTGTCATACCAGGTAGGTGAAATTAGACTGTCAATATCACATTATTATGCCAGGTAGGTGCAGGTAGACTCTCCATATATATCTCATTGTCATGTCTGGTAGGTGCAGGTAGACTCTCCATATATATCTCATTGTCATGCAAGGTATATTATGATGAATGTCAATTGTGATTTCATTAATTTGTCTGTTAATGGTGATGTCTCATTATACCAGCTTAAAACATTTTGTGTATTAATTCAGTTCATGTTGTTTTTCACTATTTTTATCGTTAATCGCGTTGTGTCGTTTGGTGATGTCAATGACGCAACATGTGTTATAACAAGTTTAATCAACAATCGCTGGTAGTGGATAAGCCCTTTCCTATTTTGCCTTTATTAAATCTGCAATGAATACCTCAGAGAATAGTATATGCATAGTACATTATGACACACACAGTCATGTTTATGCTCTCCATGGATGGAACTGATGCGTTCTGTTTCAGATGTGCGGCCCCAGTTTGCAGACATTGACCAATCGGAGCCGAATTGCGTGGTGCTTGGGGACGCACAGACACACTTCACCTTCGACAACTTGAACCGCGCATTCCAGATCCTTCTTAGCTGCAAGGACCCTGTACTTATAGCCATGGGAGGAGGGTGTGTATCTGTGTTCAATTGTTGGTGGAAATGTTTACTTGCTAATTTCTGTTTACAATTTTCATGTCCAGAATAAAAATTTTATTGTTTGATTTACACGGTGTATATGTGTGGGATGAAATGTTTACTTGCTAGTTATTCTTTACAGTTTTCATCAAGAATTTATGGAGCTCTTTCAAATAGTGCTAGGTGCTGAATAGCAGTGTTGCACTGTTGTATTTCTTTGCATTTTAAATCCAGTAATTTTATTTGGTCGAACTGGTGTTCCACGTTACATCTTCAATTGACTTGTTTCCAAAACAAAGTAAAAGCAACAGAATATGAACAACAGAATGTTGTACTTCCTAGCATTGATAAAATATGCTACTTCACTCCAATTATTGCATAGACGTGCATTACCTACCCACAGAGTTGCCGATACCTTTGAACTTTGTGTCTCACACACCACAGCACAATTCGAACTAAGTACAATTTATTTGGAAAACTTCTTGAGCATTAAAAATTATCTAACAGAACAGGCAATTTCCCTTTAAAACAATGAAAACCCCTGTGTCTTTTTGATCTATTAAACATTATTTTTCTTTTCACTCTATACGCATATTGAAATTTCAATAATTAGAATTACAGTATTTTATTTCTTGCTGTGTGTCCTCAAAGAATACGTTTCTCTTCCAGCAAGTATTACCAGGAGGCAGGGCAGATGATGATGGATGTAGGACCATTTGCCAAGGCACTAGAGGTGCAGTACTTTCCCACGTTTTACATTTGGGAATGGAGCATATTTGTATAATAAAAAGGAGGAAGTCTGTTCCTAGTTTTTCATGTATTATTTAATATAATATTCTTAAGACTAATAACTATGTTGACGGTACACTGCCTGCCAAATTGTTTTTTGTAAACCCTAAAAACATTAGCAATTTAGCAGATACAACCCTGGAGGTTGTTCAAATGGTAAACAAAACACCCAGTTTCAAAACAAGCTTTATTGGCCATACTGGCAAGGCGGGCAGAGTTGTCTGCAGTAACCTTTGGTGTTCAATGATTTTCCCATATTCTTCACAACAAACTTCCTGTTACAAATTATGGTACTTGTTAATTTTAGGTAGAGAAACAGACTGCCTCTCTTTAGGGCTGAGAAAAGGGTTCACAAGTACTTTTTAGAACTGCATGTTCTGATTGATGTTATTACTACCATATGTTATGATGCATGCACAATCTGAACCGACAATAAATATGAGAGCTGGCATAAGGGGCAGTACAGCATAAAATCCACAAGAGGAACTGTAAGAAGCCGTAAGATGTACAAATGCTTATTGCTGCCATATAGATATATATTTATAGATATATATGTACTTGCCACGTTTTTGCGTTGAAATCTGTAGTTTTGTCTCTTCCCTGCCTGTCTTCCAGTTTGCCAGTGGGATTGAGGCCGAGATAATTGGGAAGCCAGCGGAGACATTCTTTCTTGCTGCCCTCAATGACATGGGCTTTAGCACTGACAAGGTAAGACAATTACTGTAGTTGATCACACTCAGCTGTTGAACATGGCCATAACCTCGGCATATTACTTAATGTTATTTCAAAACAAAATGTGACCATTATTATTATCACAGTTCTGAGGCTACATTCTCTAGCATTGATTTGCCAGAACAGAAAATATTTCCTCTCTGTTTCACTGTGCACTATAATCCCTCTATACTACAGACAATTTCTTTGGCTCATTATGACTGTTAGATCAGTAGATCTGTTTTTATTTTATATATTAAAGAATCTATTCAGGCTTATGAAATAAAATTAGAAAGAGAAGCAGATTGCGAAGAAGCTGTTTGGTGTAACATAGTTACAGGAAACTCAACGTTAACAGTTGGGTTAGTTTATCGAAGTCCAAACATAAGCATAGAAGAGAATGAAAAAATACAAAACGCTATAAGGGAAGTAAGCAAACGGGACTGTATTATTATGGGGGATTTTAACCACGGGCATATACAATGGAAATCTCTACAGAGTATGGGGAGTGAGGACCACAAGTTTTTAGTTTTAGTTCAAGATACATTCCTTTCTCAACATGTGCTAGAACCAACCAGGGGTGAGAATGTGTTAGACATAGTTTTGTCCTCACAGAATGAATTAGTTGACAATGTCAAGATATGTGAGCCACTGGGGAGTAGCGATCACAACCAGATACATTTTATCATCAAAGTAAAATCAGAAAGGAATAGTAAAAAGCAGTATAGGAGAAATTTACACAAAGGAAGGTATAAGGACATGAGGAAATATTTAGCAAAGATAGACTGGAATAACACACTGAAAAATAAGACGGCAACAGAATGCTGGAATGTATTAAAGAGTGAAATTAAGTGCATAGTCGATAAATTTGTACCCTTCCAAAAACAAGGAAAACGGTCCAAAAAGAAACACTTATCGAAAGAAGCCATTAGAAAAATTAAGTACAAACAAATGATGTGGAAGTCATACAGATGTACTGGAAATGATGAAGACTATAACAGTTATAAAGAAGCACTTAACCAAGCTACAGCTGAAATTAGAAATTCAAAGAGAAGCTATGAACAACAATTAGCTAGTAATATAAAACATGACAGCAAGAGTTTTTATGCGTATGTTCGAAGCAAACAGAAAGTTAAAGATAAAGTCGGTCCTCTAGAAGATAGTGCTGGAAATATAATATCAGAGGGATTCTTAATGGCAGAAGACCTGAATGAGTACTTTAGTTCAGTGTTTACCAGGGAAGATATTAGTTCACTGCCAGTACCAGAGGCTAAGTTCAAGGGGGCAGATTCAGACTATTTAGGACAATTAATTGTAACCCCGGAAATGGTATGCTAAGAAAATAAGGGCTATGAAGGATAATAAATCACCTGGAGTGGATGGTATTCCACCCAAACTACTATTGAAATTGTAGAACAAATTAGCATACCGCTTGCAACAGTTTTCAATTTGTCATTAGAAGAGGGAGTGGTTCCTTTAGAATGGAAAGAAGCAAACATTATACCGTATTCAAAAAAGGTTCGAGAAACAAGTCAGAGAACTATAGACCAGTGAGTTTAACATCAGTGATTTGTAAATTATTAGAAAGACTAATTAAAGATCACATGGTGGATTTTCTTGTTAAACAAAACTTGATAAACCCATCTCAACATGGTTTTTTTAAAGCGAGGTCATGCTTAACAAATATGTTATGTTTTTTGGAAGACATCACTAAGTGGGTAGATGAGGGATCACCAGTAGATATCGTCTACTTAGATTTTCAAAAAGCTTTCGACAAAGTACCACATCAAAGATTACTGCTGAAACTAAAGGCCCATGGCATAGGAAATGGTATAATAAACTGGATAGAACAATGGCTGATTGACAGAAGACAACGTGTAGTAGTTGATGGGGAGGCTTCAAACTGGAAATCGGTATTGAGTGGGGTACCACAGGGATCAGTATTAGGTCCTATATATTCTTAATATATATCAACGATTTGGATGATGAAATAACAAGCAAGGTGTTGAAATTTGCAGATGATACAAAAGTGTTTAGAAGGATTAAAAGTGATGGAGATAGACAGCATTTACAAGATGATCTTGACAGGTTGATCAAATGGTCAGAAAAGTGGCAAATGCTGTTCAATTTTGGGAAATGTAAATGCCTCCACACAGGACATGGGAACGAAGAAGTAGAATATACAATGGGGGGTACTGTACTAAGTACTACTGTAAAAGAAAAGGACTTAGGGTTAACCATTAGTGCTGATATGAAGGTTTCAGAGCAGTGCGGAATTGCAGCTTCAAAGGGAAATCAAATCCTTGGATTAATTAGGCGAAACATAACGTATAAGGAAAAAGAGCTAATAATACCGCTGTACAAAACAATAGTTAGGCCTCATTTAGAATATTGTATTCAAGCGTGGAGGCCATATCGCAGGAAGGACATAGATATGCTAGAAAGAGTGCAGAGGAGAGCAACTAAAATGATACCAAAACTGAGGGATCTTAGTTACGAAATACGCCTAAAAAAATGCGGTTTAACAACACTAGAGACCAGGAGATTGAGAGGAGATCAGATAGAAGTGTTTAAAATATTGAAGGGTTATGAAAATATTGATAGAAATATTTTTTTCTCAGTTAAGAAAGATAGAAGGACTAGAGGACATGAACTTACATTGGCAAAGGAGCAGAGTAGATTGGATATAAGAAAGTTTTCATTTTCACAAAGGACTGTAAATGAATGGAACAGATTACCTGCTGATTGTGTGGGTGCTAGTAGCGTGAATATGTTTAAAAATAAAATCGACACATACCTCAGACGGGCGGGATACACATAGATAAAAGGGTCGGACTCTCGATAAGCCAAAGGGCTTCCTTGTCCACCTGCCACCTAGAGTTAATTCTCTGGGTGGCAATCTTGTTAAATCTTGTTAAATCTTGTTAAATCTGTTGTAAGATCTATCATAGACCTGTCGATCACAATTAGTTTCCCAGTACATTTATTTAATAAGAAACTAGTTGACACCCACCCATGGACCAACACACCAAGGCCAGGAGTTATCACCACGAGTTTGAAATCAAACTACAATATTTATCTCGTTCCCCTTGACCAGTTGATTTTGCTGCAGAGTCCACGTTTCTCCGACAGGTAGAAATGCACCTATGTAGATCTATATAGATGACTTCGTTTCGTGATCTTCTTTACTATGTTTAGTATTGACAAGCTTGACAAAAATATTGACAAACAGCGACATGACACAGCAACCTATCATGATTAACAATCATCCACTTGGATACATTAACAAGTTCACTTGCCTGGGCAGCAGCATCACTCTCCGGGGAGGTGCAGAAGACATCAAAACATGATTGGGGAAAGCCAGCTCAGCATTTGCAAATGTACAGCAGCTATGGAGATTCTCAGTATACTCCCAAAAAACAAAACTCAGAATCTACAAGACCAATGTCCTCTACCCTCCTGTATGGCTCAGAGTGCTGGTGCATGACACAGCAAGACCCCAATAGACTCTCCAGCTTCCACAACACCTGCCTAAGGAAGATAAAGAAAGTATACTGGCCCGAGACCGTTTTAAATACAAGACTCCACCAAGCAACAAATCAACAACAACGATGCCTAACCCTGAAAAAAGAGGAGGTGGACATGGCTCGGCCATGTCTACAGGATGAGCACTGATATTCCAGCAAAAACAACACTTACCTGGATGTCAGAAAGAAATAGAAAAAGAGCAGACCAAAGACAACTTGGAGACGAACAATAGTAGAACTGAAGACTGCTGGGCTGACCTGGCGCACAACAGCAAGGAGAGTCCAAGACAGAGGGGTCTGGCGAGATCTTGTGCGAGCCTTATGTGCCACATGGCACAAAGAGGATAAGTAAGTGACTGTTTAGCATACATCAGATAGTTTTCTCCAAGCTTCTGTCCTTTCTACAGATCTGATCTTTGTTTGTTGTCAGGTTGTGATGATTGGAGATGACATCATCAGTGATGTAGGGGGCGCTCAAGCATGCGGCATTCGGGGCGTCCAAGTCCGTACTGGTAAATACAGGTAAATACTTTCCCCTGTCAAAACTACACACAATGTCTCCAAGATAGATGTCTAGATGTCTTAGTTACAGTCAGTATTCTACTGAAAACTTATATGTATAATATTTTGGAATATTGCTTGGAATGTTATAGCCCATGTTCTTTATGCAAATGTATTACAGATAGTTATTATGTGATCATTTCATTAGTGGGGTTCCATTTCAACAACAACAACAAAAACGTTCTTTCTTCAGTGTTCTTTCTTTCACCACATATGTTTGAATGTCACTACAGGCTATTGTGCACTGTCTGTGGTGTGTGTTTGCATATTTTCTAAGGTTTCAGGAGAGATAATGAGATCCCAAAAGTTTGATAGATTATACAAAGTCTATTGCACAACTGTGTTGTACAAAATCAGCCATTTCTACACAGAAAGTCAGAAACAAAACTCTCCTGTGATCTCCGTTAAACACATGATGCTATAATCCACTACACAGCAAATTGGGTAGCTGTTTTGATACCTTGTGGATTTCACAGATCGTAAGCTTTAAAATGATACATCATTTGTTGAAACATCTTCAGTAGTTTTTTATTTGTTGCTAAAACTAAAACAGACTTTTAACAGTTTTGGGTTCATATTGTCTACTGTTTGTTAATATATGGGTTCATAAATGCAAGTATATTACTAGTTTTGGATTATTTGTTGAGAAAATAAACTGCACATTGAATGATGAGTGCATTTCTGCCAAAATCACAAAATTGACAGTTATTTTGGCTCATGTACAGAACAGGTCTGTGCAACTTAATACCCGGTTCACTGCGATGGGGCACAAATGTAATAAAGATGATGTGTTCCTGACAGACCAAGGGATGAGCCACACGAGTCTGTGAAACCTGACGGTTATGTGGACAACCTCCTCCAGGCAGTTGATTTGTTCCTCGCTCACAGATGATGGTTCTTGGTGTGCTGGATGACAAAATGGAAGGGTGGGTGCACTTGCAATTTGGACTTAGAATTTATTCTTAAAAATTGCAATGCACAGAACAGAATTAACCCCACGCCTGCACCATGCATTACCTAACAGGAGATCTACGTTTTACAAAGACATGTTGATCCACATGTCAGAAATGACCCAAGCAATGACAATACTTATTTTATGCTCTCAGCTGTGAGAAAACATGACTTGGTGTTAAATTGTTTCTCTATGTCTTCTCTTGCTGCAGTTTAAAAGCTCATGCATTTTTGTTCAATCGCTGCCTCAGGTCACTCGGCTGTACTAATGCTTACTTGGGTGTAGACAATGCGCTACAAAGCACTTGGAAGTATTCAGCAGTGCAACGGTTGTTTACGACTGTACTTCACTATAAGTACATGTAGTCCTATTGTAAATCATGCCATTTTATGTTGTCAGGTGTGACTCCAGGGAATAACACAACAATAAACAGATCGCTGAAAATCGTCATGTGACAAGCTACCAACACATGTGGACTTAACTTGTGTGTAACCGACCACTTACCTTGACTGTACTGGACAATGTCTATTTGTGGACGACAGGATAAGGATGTCCCCACGAGTCACTCATCTGCATGTGACGTTTCAAGTGTCATTTCCACAGTTTGAGGCCTTATCCAATGCATGTGTTGATCTCACATGACTAGATTAATGTTATTTAAAGCAACTAGCCTGCTATTTTTTCTCCCTATGAATATGTCATAGGGAGAAAACTTGCTGCATGTTTTCTGTGTTATCGATGACAGCATTTCCAGATGTCATTTTTCGACAACTGAACAACTAGTTCATATAGTTCAGGATGGTATGAAACTCAAATATATAAGTTTACAATATTTGTTTTATTTCCAAATATTCACAGGCAGGAATGTCTGAAGTACACATTTGATTATTTGTGTATATATTACCAGAGTTGAGCACCGTTTATATACATACAGCTGGTGTAGTATATAACCAGGATTGTATATTTATTGTTATTGTGGTTTTAATAAACCATGTACATCATTCATTATATAAATGTATATCATTGTTTCAATGTGTTTTGTACATTAGCATACCTCTGCATAAAAATTATGTAAAAATATAATGTTTTCCTCAAATACAGTTATATGTACTGTACACAAACAGAAGCTTGGCCTTATGTGACAGGTCATGATGATTTAATTTAGTCCTTAATGTACATTTTGGTGGTATGGCGTTATGAACATTACATCACGTTAAAGGAACATAGTCTGTTGTAGAGTAGTGATTTCTAACTGGAAGTCAGTTGTGCTGACCGTGGGAAAGTGAGCATCGTTGAACATCAAAGGGTATAGCAATTAACTCCGTGCAAGTCAATATGTTATGTAGTTATGGGTGGTGGAACTAACCTAACTACAGAATTCAAGTTTTTAGGCAGAAAACATCAGTTATGTATTTACATTTCAAATCACATACCATTCAATCCAGGGCACCTGCCAAAAATACAAAGAAAAGAATTCAAAATTGCACTATTCAAGGTGGTGGAAAATTGGTCTTTTCTTAAAAAATGCCAAAAAAAAAAAAATTAATACTTTCACCCCTGTGATTGTATTTTGGCTTTGCCTCAGTTTTGTGAAATACGTCTTGCGGTCTGAGCTGCTGCAGCCTGTCACGTTAGTTGTCATGTAATTTAACAAGACAAACTTATGTAAAGCCGACATACTCAGCGGTGTTCTTCCCAGGAGAACCACGGGGGGACTTAATCCCAAAATGCCTATTAATAAGAAACTGGCATATACATAAACATTTTTATGTGTATAACAGCTTAGATCATGCATCAAGTCTTACCCACTTCTTCATAGTCTGTGTACTTTCTATGCATAAATATCCCCCTAGGACTAGTGCTGGCAAACCACCAATTCGCGACTTTGAATCTCGCACAGTACCTGTTATGACAGATTTATGGCACTGATTATTATCAGATATAATAAAGATAATTTTATATATAGTAGTACATATATAGGTCTATATAGTTATTAGGATATGTATGCTGTAGAATTTAGTTTGGCTGATCACCAGAGTTTTGTGCTAATGAACCAATGGAATGTACAACGAGACAGTAACGCAGTGGCATATATAATACATACTACAATCGACAGTTGCCTATGGTCTACCAATAATCTTCACTGTAGCTCTTCAATGAGGAGAATGTAATCCCTCAACGTCTGTGGAATGGGCAGCTGTTGGATCTTGTCTCTGATGTTTCGTCCGAGACACTGCCGTACAATCACACGACTGTTGAACTCTAAACTACGAGTGTTGTTCATGTACGACCACAGCGTCTTCATAACGGCGTCGTTCCTGGTAATTGCCGGCGACACCAGATGGAGACCCTGCAGTGTTCGGAAGCAGTTAACATCGCTGCCAGCATAGAGCAGCACCGGTACTAGTTCGGTGAAGCCATCTCGCAACGCCACTGCGAGTAGCGACAGTTCAGTGGCAGCTGTACGACACACCCGTCCCCGTACCTCACAGTTTCTCTCCACCAGGTGTCTCACGATGGTCACGTGACCTGTCTGTACGGCAAGTGCCAGTGGCGTACTTCCATTGACATCCGACCGATCGAGGTCATCATCGTCGATCAAGGTTGTGACGTCGTGGACGACATCGATAAAGCCGCTGCTGCAGGCGTAATGCAGCGCACTCTTCCCGAGACTTCCAGCGAGACGAACATCGCACCCAGCCTGGATGAGAGCTCGTACGATCTCCTCATGTTGGTTCAGTGCGGCCAGCAGTAGCGGGGTGTTCCCGTCGGCATCGCGTGCATCCAGTGGTGCGTGGGCGGTCACTAACATGTTGACCAGTCCGCGGTGGCCTTTCTCTGCAGCGGTGTGTAGTGCCGTGCGGTGGCCTTTATTGGCGATATAGACACTGCAACGAGATTGAAGCAGGAAGGCAACGCAATTGGCGTGGTCATAGAGTGTGGCGTACATGAGGGGAGCATTGAGCCACCGATCCTGGGCGTTGACTGCGCCGCCATGGAACACAAGCATCGCCACGATGCCAATATGTCCCGCCTTTGCCGCGTCATGCAATGCAGTCTGTCCCCATTTATTCTGTGCATTGATATCGCATTTCTCCCCGCCATCAACATCATCCGGACGAATACCCGATGATAACAGCGTGTCGATGATCTTCAGGTGACCTTTCCTGCAGGCGAGCATGAGGGCGGTGTTTCCGTCGATGTCCTGCCTATTGATGTGACTGCCAGCTCCCAGTAGTCGGACCACGCTCTCATAGTCGCCCCCGCTTGCTGCGTACATCAGGGCGTTGCGCTTCCTGTCATTCACCCCCGTCACCTGACAGCCACGCTGGAGCAGCAGTCTTACCACCTGGGCACAGACCAGAATTGTTACTTATCTGCCAGGATATATGACGCACATGACACATCAACAAAGATGACGATAACACTCATCTGTTTAAACCCTGTTGCATCCACTGACGAACTATCACTCAGACATGTACTTTAGTTATTTTTCACACAAAAATTGTTGGAAATTTTGTGTTAGGACAACTTAAAATGGGTATGTTGTAAGTTTGGGTATTCTCAACAAGATATTTCACTGTATAATAAATAGCAGTGTTACATAAGCAACGTAATTGTGGTCTATCCCCACCTCCCAGTGGCAATTCCTCAACTTAATACTGGCAGTTCTTCAACTTAATTGTGGTCTATCCCCACCTCCCAGTGGCAGTTCTTTATCTTAATTTTGGTCTCTCCCCACCTCCCAGTGGCAGTTCTTCAACTTAATTATGGTGTATCCCCACCTCCCAGTGGCAGTTCTTCAACTTAATTGTGGTCTATACCCACCTCCCAGTAGCAGTTCTTCAACTTAATTATGGTCTATCCCCACCTCCCAGTGGCAGTTCTTCATCTTAATTGTGGTCTATCCCCACCTCCCAGTGGCAGTTCTTTGCAGCAATGATCAGTGCCGAGTCTCCACGTCTTTCATCAGCCACGTCAGGTTCAACGCCATCCGCCAGGAGGCACTGCACTCGCTGTGGATCATTGAAGTTGCATGCTGCCAGTAACTCCTCCTCTCGACTGTGGTAGCTGCTCAACATCTGTGTAAATGTGATGTTATTACTTATGGCTCATGCCAAAAGCAGGCCTTTTTGTAGGATCACATTGTTACCAGTCCAAAAATGTTCTGGTAGATACACACAAACTATCCAGTCCAAATGCACATATACATACATAATATGAGTTAAGACAAAGGCTGGAACTCGAGCTTTTTCAGTTGCTGCGCCAACTATATGGAATTCGCTTCCCGTTAATGTTAAATCAGCAGAAAATATTGTTACATTTCGTCGTCACCTCAAAACCTATCTTTTCAATATCGCCTATCTTCCCTAGCTTCCTAGCACATCCATCCATTTGTTGATGACTTTCCATATCACATGAGTACGAGAATGCTTAATCCTTTGGTTTTGGTGCGCCACTGAGCTCGGATTGTCTGAGGATATTGGCGCGTAAGAAGTTATATATTATTATTATAAAAACGATAACAGGCCTGGGGTAATAGTAACGATTACAAATATTGAAGTAATAATAATAGGTTGAGCAAAAACTCAATGTAATAGTAATAGGAAGCAATGTAATAATAATTGATCTATTCATTTTATATTACTATTGAACATTTAAATCAAATTTCAATTACATGACAATTCCATTTGATTAGGTTCTAGATTCCACTAGTTTCTCTAGGTTTTATCGTTCCTCCCTTGTCAACTACAGCATGGCCCTGGTGAAGTTTTACCCTTGAGTTTTATGAGCGTTTACATAGCAAGAGACACTGGTACAGTGTGAATGCTGCATTGACTAAAGGGATTAAATTGGGCTTTCACTGCTTTGAAGCCAGTTCTGCCAAGTGCCAAGTCACCAACTACCTTTTTTAAGTAAGCCTATGGGTTTAGTGACTGCTCCATTGTGCACACAATTGAGGCTGAACTACAGTAGGTGTGAAAACATCCTGATGTATTTGTACTTGAGCCAATATTAACTGTCCACCGAGCACCAAGCACCAGTAGAGCAATGTGGTTTAATTATTAGACTGTTATGTGGCATTGACTATTGCTTTTGTCTTTCATTCCATTACGGTATTTAAAAATACATGGAACATAATTAATTATGTTCTATCCTTAGTCAATGTAGTTAGAAATTGTACTAAATATGGTATATACTATATAGATATATATATTGTTGTAAATATTTATGATTTTTATACTTTATAATACTTCCCTAATGATGATGAAAGTACTTGATATTCTCAAATATTATTTCAAATACTTTGGGCATGGGTATCAATAAATGGCAAGTTAGATTTTTTTATTCACCTGTCTTGTTTAACTTCTTGAGGCTACGAGTCAAACAATTGTATTTATGCATACAGTGCATTATACCATAAAATGTTCACATGAAAAATGTAATAATAATTGCTTCAAATGTAATAGGATGAATTCAGCATGTAATAGTAATAGGAAGGAAACAAAGTAATAGAAATCGATTACATTGCAATGTAATTGTCCCCAGGTCTGAATGATAATATACAATAATACATACATATGCAAATGTGACACACATTTTGAATGCATAATGGTGGTAAAAGTGAGTCAATTATTCCACCTGTCTAAAACAAACACAGCACATCCAAAAGACAGGTGAACAGGTCTCTAGGTAAATCTGTGCCTATAAGTTCTGCCCAAAACGTCATAACATAGTTTATGATACAACATAAACATTAGGGTGTATAAAACTAATAAAGTGTAGCAGAACCTATTTTTAAATGTACACACTGATGAGAAAACGGGAATTGTTTTTATGTGGCATTACGTTGATTGGTGTATGATGTTTTGATTGTCGCCACATTTTGCATTGACATTACAATGATGCTATTGGGTCTAGAGCACATCGCAAGCCAGGGGTGGTGACTACGCACATTACCCCTGGGAGATCCGTGTATTGAACGGAAGTTAGTTGAATCAAAGTTGTAATTCACTTTGCCGATCATGACTGTACCACCCGTGAGAACAGTGCAGACATCTGTCTAACCCGCACTTCAGTTCCAGTGTGAAGCACTCCACTTCCAGGAATCCCAATATATAATTCCCCATTTGACCATTCTCACAAGCCGCTGTGTGGCATTGTTCTTTCAAATAACTGTCTATTTCCAAGACGTTCCAGCGAGCAACATATACCTGAATTGAAGACCATTGGAAGTTCCCAGTAAGCGATTTTAATTATTAGCCGAGCTTATCTTCAGAGTTTCACAAGAGGATCTATCGGGGATACTGAGACTGATGTACTGTAATCAGCAACGTCCCCTGGCATGCGAAGATTGTCTAGAGTGGTTATTTTCTGTCCCACATCGAGACGGGACCGATTTTACTGTGCTCTCCGAGTCACTGGGGACACACAGATCTATAGATCGCCAATGACAATGTTGGCTACATCTACCATAAATAAACACGGAAGAAAACATAAAGATCTACAGTAAAGGCTAAAGCCATCACCGGCTTGCCATAACATTGACACGTCACATGGATGATGCAAATATTGATGAGAGAGCGAGCAGAACACAGAAACAATTCTTAGAAAGCACAAGAGATGCATTCCTTATACAACACATCATGGAACCGACACGCTACAGATTAAACACCTATTAGACTTGATCTTTTCTAACGAAAAGGACATGGTAAACCACTATGATGTCAAGGATCCTCTCGGAGAGTGACCACTGTTTGAGCACATTTACTTACCAATGTCAAACACCAGTTTCAGGTTAAAGCAGTGAAACGCTCATGTATTAGAGGGGAAACTATGAACAATTACAAGAAATGTTACGAGATGACTGGGAAACAAAATTTGAGAAACTAGATCCAGAGGAAAGCTGGGAAATGCTTACAAGTAGACTAGAAAAGGCAGAGCATAAGTGTATCAAGGGAATCAGGAAATTATAAGCCATTGTGGATTAACAAGAAAACAATGGAGAAAGTGAGGGAAAAGCACAGGGCTTGGCAGAAATAGCTACGAACAAAGGAATGGAAAGATTACCAGAATACACGAAAGTCAGACTGCCTCCTGTACTAATATAATCCGGTGCCTGCAGCCTGGCTAAAAAGTTCAAAGGGGATTTTGAGCCTGTTCTATGGACATGTGCTAACCCTCTCTAAAACCAGTAGTCTACGATCAGAAAATATAAATTGCAAACTTCTAAGTATTTCGCCCTGGACGGTGCAGGTTAATTAAGTCTCAACCTTGAACAACTCAAGTTCATTCATTGCAATGGCAAATAGATGATAAGATCATTGGATGCCATTGAAATGAATGCCAATATAAATAAAGAGGTTTTTATAGTTTTCCTCACAAACAAATATTGATCAACTGCCATTGCATATTAACTTGTGCTGAGTTATACAAATTAGATTAAGTAATAAAATACATTATTATTTAATATTTACATTTTTTTAAAAGTACTCGTACTTTTACTTGTACTTGTGAGAATGTACTCGTACTCAGCTTTTAGCAATGTACTCGTACTCAGCTTTTAGCAATGTACTCGTACTCAGCTTTTAGCAATGTACTCGTACTCAGCTTTTAGCAATGTACTCGTACTCATCCATTGTCAAAGTACTCGTACTCATGAAAATGTACTCAGCCCCAGGTCTGTACCAAATTACATGAAAGCTAGGAACCAAGCCAGAAGGGCTATTCGACTGGCAGTCCAGACACTTGAGCAGTCCATTGCACATGAGAATAAAAGCAATCCAAAGCATTTCTGGAACTATGCTCAGTCAAAAATAAAAACAAGACCAACAGTAGCTGATCCCCAAAAGGAAGACACAACAGAACTAACAACTACAGACAAAGAGAAGGCAGAGGTCCTAAGTAAATTCTTCAGTGATGTTTTCACTTATCAATATCTAGACAAGACAACCTTTCTCCATCTTTATAAGGGACTTGTCCGACCTTCTTAGGAGTATGGCGTAGCAGCCTGGTCTCCACAGCATCAGTACGATATTGATGATATGGAGGCTGTCCAAAGAAGAGCGACACGAATGGTGCCAGAATTAAAATATTATGATTATGAAACAAGATTAAAGGTCCTAAACTTACCAACGTTAACATATCGTAGATTACGAAGAGACATTATTAATGTTTATAAATACTTGAATGGCATACTTACTTGCACGCACACTATGTTTAACCTGGACTTGTATGAAGGAACACGGGGGCATGCTTTAAAGTTGTATAAAACAGGAGTAAACGGAGTAAAGGAAACACTTCTTTAGCGAGAGTAGGGAGGTCGGTGAAAATGCAATAATTCATCAGATTGGCAAATGTGATACACCATTGGAAAATCTATTTAAGAGATAAACAGCCATACCAGTTTTAACTCTCTGTGATGAAAATTGGCGAACTTATAAACAATTATGTAAAGGCCATTGAATAAATTTGTGTGACAGTTTTTTTGATCTGAAGGAAATATGAAAAAATAATCTTGTACAATATAAACAACTTAGCTAAAACTTTATATTTTATGTATTTCCTTTAAATATCATTTACGAAAGGAATTATACACAAAATTAAGTTAATTAACTAAGCTACTAACCTTTTGGAAAAGCATACAAAAGTGTCTCTAGGTCCCCCACTTTCAAATCGTCATCCATATATATACAGGTATGTCTACACAATATACATATCTGGCTCGTTGTCATACTCCACATTGAACCAGCTTGGGAAGCCTGCTACCCACAGGTTGGAGGATATGCTTTAATGGTTTCCATTATGTGGATATCAAAAAAATCTGACATGTTTTAGAAGTGGCAGGTATACCAGCAAAATCATGTGGACGTTAGTGAGTACGTGCATGCATGTCATGTATGCAAAGTTAGTACAATGTGTGTGAGAGTATAAACATAGCCAGATATTACATGCATTGATGTAAACATTCTGCTTTGGCCTTGCACCATATAATTATGTAAACATATTTTATATGTAGGTTTGTGTGTGTGTGTCCGCATGTGTGCGTGTGCGTAAAATTAGTAAAGTGAGAAGGATAGCCAACTATTGCAAGCAACAATAAGCATTCCGCTACACAGCATGCATGTACAACATTATATATATATATATAATATACATATATTGCTATGCAACTTTGAATTATCTGATGTAATGTTGTATCTGCAAAGATCCGTTTGCAGAGAACAGCGATGGCTGGAAGTAGGATATGAAGAATCACTTCCGCATTTGCATCTACATCAGAAAGCGTTGTCAGCATTTCAAACACCTTGTCCTTCTTGATGCGAGTAGCGTCTCCAAAGATAGGCGTACTCGTCCCACTCATTAACTCACTGATGTTTCTGCATGACTCTTCGATCATGCATCAGAGGGGCAGGTGACCAGCTTGCTGATGAGTCCAAGTGTTTTACATCCAGCGAGAAACTGGCGTTTCTAAGACATTTAGAACAGATTTCAACAACCTGTTTGACGCACTTTGTTTTTTTAGAAAGCACCGCATTTCATTGCTTACAACATTCGAAAATAAAATGTTGAAAAAGCATGCATATCAATCACTGCTGAAGCAAAATGTTGCACTGTACCAACACCAGGAAATGTGAAATCATGTTATATATTCATCTACAAATTAAATACTTCTAGGAAGATACAGTAAAAAACAACCCAAAAACACCACCAAGCCAATGTTTATACATGCAGTTAGTTACAGCAAGATCAATGCAGTGTAATTAGAAGTACATTAGATGTCTAATTTATGGAGGGGTTGTCATTTATTTATTTATTGTCATTTGTTATTTATTTTGCATGATTATAACATGAAAATAAACTTAAAATATTCATATAACGTCCACCATGTAATACTTGATAGCATGTCTGTGCATATGTAAACACGAATAACAAATGCATGGCTAAAACACAACTTCAGAATACACGATTGTAATAATGTGTACGCCGGGTATGTGAGCGATAATAGAAGAAATTCGTTGCCGGACATGGGGTACCGCTACGTTCGAGCTTGGGGCAAAAATGGGCAAAGGTGTATCTCCACCAAATTTGCATTAATATTACGTTTATACATTACTAAATAGCACAGGTGTAGTTTGCCAGAGTTTCCGCAAGCTGTTCATACCTTAGATCCTCTCTAAATATGACCAATGTTCAACATATCATATTTTTCTTAATTTTATTTCAATTCGTATAAGAAACACGCCAAAAGAAAGAGCATCATTTTGCGATTTCAACCATATCGCCAAACATAGCATGGCGGGTAATAACGCGAGTACGTGATTTTATGAAAAACACCGCCCTTCCGCGAGATAAAATATGGCTGAGTTCGCAACGAAACGAAATTTCGGTGGGTGTCGTTGTTTCATCACGAGTATCTGAATGAAGCATTACGAATTCGCAAAAGCAGGTATTTTTATCACAAAGAAGACATATTTATGTTTCTTTTGATATCAAATATATGATCAGTCTTTATAAATCAAAGGATTTACAATAGGCGATTTAGCATTGCGTCCCAATGCAAACGCGTTTGCGTGATTTCTTCCGACCTCCCTAGCGAGAGAGTAGTGGAACACCTTACCCGGAAGCCATTGTCATAGCTCCAACTGTCAAATGCACTGAAGAACCGACTCGATATATTATGGATGCACCAGCCTGTGAAATTCGATTATAAAGCAACACTGGTTAAAGAGCGGTACATAGGCAAATTTGTCTGAAGACCAAAGAGGATGTATGTATGTATGTATCATATGAGTCACATTGTGACGTCATTGCGCTCGCTCGAAAGCGACCAACCCTACGACATATTATAATAAATCATGACACGAAGACAAGTAGTAGACTCTAACTTACCGTATTTTATAGGCCGATTTAATAATCATGGGAAAGGGGTACGGCGTTTGTGAAATGCAGAGCGGAGAAAGTCGCGAGAGAAACAAACACTAACACTGCCCTGTGTTATTATGTAAACTGACCGGCGTGACCGCATATCCGCAGCGCTATCTAGCGAGTAATAGCAATAGCAGATTGTATTGCATAGCGCGATCTGGCAAGTGGGGTAAGACCACATTAAAATTTTACATAGGCGGCCATTACAAGGTTTCCTTCATTTCCTGTTAAATTTGACGAACAATTTTCTTGAAAATTTCACAGCTTATTTAACCTCCATTGACACAAGTGCTGTGGAAAACTCGTAAAATTCTCATACCTCAGTTTTCAGAAAAATCCACCCAAACCTGACACCCCTCAATTTCGCCCCAATCTGGTGACGGATTATGAAATATTGGTGTGTTCTGCAAAATAGCCACTGTGCGAATACGCGAGCGACTAGCGTATGTTTATTGCTACCTCGTGAAAGATCTATTGTAGTAGTACATTCAGTATTCATTGGACTGACATGTGCCATGCCAAAGTGCTCGAAAAAAATTCACACATGACACCAAAACGGTATTTTCAAGGGCACTCTTTCACAAAAGATGCATTCCTTATATAACACATCATGGAACCAACACGCTACAGATTAAACACCTATTAGACTTGATCTTTTCTAACGAAAAGGACATGGTAAACCACTATGATGTCAAGGATCCTCTCGGAGAGTGACCACTGTTTGAGCACATTTACTTACCAATGTCAAACACCAGTTTCAGGTTAAAGCAGTGAAACGCTCATGTATTAGAGGGGAAACTATGAACAATTACAAGAAATGTTACGAGATGACTGGGAAAAAATTTGAGAAACTAGATCCAGAGGAAAGCTGGGAAATGCTTAAGCCTACTCCTGCTTGCCCGTTGTTGTATAGTAGGTGGCCGCTTTGTAAGGTAGTGAAGTATTCCTCTCTTCTTCCGACTTCTCAGATCCCGATCACATCCCATACCAACCTGGTTTCCCTAAGTTCTTCCTCCAGATCCTGTATCTGTTCATCTATTAGTAGTGTTCTTACGTTATATGTTGCTATCTTCTTGGTTGACCCAGAGATTCTTAGCACCCCCTGCACGTAGCTGACCCGAACCGCCTCCTTGGTCATAAACTCTTTCGATGCTGCTGGGGACTGGGGACTGGGGGCCTTGGCTTCATTGTACTTTGCACGCTGGTTGTTGTTGGCGTTGTTGTTGGGCGACACGGCGGCCGATCTAATAACGAACCACAGCCCGGCCGGGGCCGGGATTCGAACCTTGGGCACCCCGGTCGACAGTCCGGCACTCTAAGCACTCGGCCACTGCGCCCCTCCACGTACTTACGCCAAGTACCTACGCTTTCAAATTTAAAACAATAGATCTGGACACTACAAGAACTGTAGCTGACCGCTTAACTTCAAAGTCCAGTTGTGGGTTAGATGGTATATCAACAAAGTTATTAAAGTCTATGAAAAACGAAATTTGTGAAGCGGTCTCTCTAATTATCAATCAATCAATCAATCAATCAATCAATCAATCAATCAATCAATCAATCAATAATGACGGGTATATTTCCAAACAAGTTAAAAATAGCCAAAGTTATTTCCCTTTTTAAAAAGGTGATAAATCTGTATTTGACAATTGTCGCCCAATTTCGCCCAGTTTGATCAAATACATGAATACTTCCAGTCCAAAAAACTATATTACAACAGCCAACGTGGGTTTAGAGGAAACATCCCAATGAACTGGCAACCTTAGACATTACAGATAGAGTTATACAATACATTGGTTAATTCAACACGCCTATGAATATATATATATAGACATTGACTTGTGACACTATCGATTGCAATATGCAATTACATCAATTAAAAAGTATAATGGAAACTCTGTATTAAGGTCACCCTCGGAACTGGACAAGATTGACCCTAATAGCGAGGTGACCGTAATACTGAATATGGGGATTAAAACATCGTGGGAATTGGGAAAATTGTTGAGATACATTTGAATTTCCCTGTTAGCGAATACCGAGGTGATCCAGTTATCGGGACGAATGTCCTATTCTTTACTATTGAAATTATGTGGGACTGACCCAACCTGAACCTAATTGCGAGGTGACCCAACCACTGAAGTGACCCATACTGACGTTCCATTGTGCTACGGATTTAACAGTGAAGCTCTAGGTCTCTGCAAATGTTATTTACTCAATCGCAAACAATACGTTGAATTTGAAAATATCAAATCTGAAATCAAATCTGAAGACAATATTATCACCATCGGTATTCCCCAGAGATCAATTTTGGGAACCCTCTTATATATAATTTACATAACTGATATAGCTTTCTCTAGTAACCTTTTTAAATTTGTAACTTCGCTGATAACTTAACCAGTATATTAAATAGTTCTGATGGAATCCAAAGTAATAATGTAAATATACTACACAGTAAGAATAGTAAATGGTTCATTAAATGTCAAGAAAACTAAATTGATATTTCATATGCCTCAAATGAAAATTTAAATCCTCTTGTTGGAAATATATGGGGAACTTGATTGTGTAAGTGATTTTAATTCCTTAGGTATTACATTAAATAATCATTTAAACTGACCGAATCATACAAATGAAGTAGCTAACAAAATAATAAAACAATTGGAATTTTGAATAAACGTAGTCACTATTTACATCAAAACATCACTATCTACTACGTACACATCCCTCATTCTTCCTCATATTAATTGTGGTATTCTGTCATGGGGTCACCCAGCACACCGGGTTGTTAATTTGCAAAAAAAGCGATCAGAATAACTTATGTGAGTAAATATAATGCACGTACAGGTCCTGTTTTAAGAAACTAAAATTCCAAAAAGTGGATTATATTTCTAAAACGCAGTAACTTAAATGTTATTATAATACTAGTATAATGTTATTATAATACTAGTATAATGTTATTGTAATACTAGTCAGTGACGATCTACCGGAATATTACTGTCACATCCCTTACTTAGGCACTTTTGAAATTCTTCAACCCTACACATGAGTAATAAATAACGTGTTTATTCCCAGATGCAATCATGAATATGCAAAAAAATATACGACCCAACATAATATAAACAGTTAACGTATGTCTGTCTGTCTGACGAATAGTTAGAGAACCGTATTGTTTTATATGTTAATATCTTACCAGGCGTTGCCCGGAGAAAAATGTAGTCATTTGTCGTCCCTAATATAAGCCACACTATAAAACATGGAATTGGTCTTATACTGAACTACCAATATAACTTTTGACACTATGTTGTGACAACCATGGTGTTCTTATCTGAATTTATCTTAATACAATGGCGCCCTCTTTCACATTTGACATGTAGTAAACACCAAATGCTAAAGAGGGCGCCACTCATATGCTATGCGATACTGTTTATGTTTCTATCAACTACAAGCGAAGTTAAAGAAACTGTTATACAACCGCTTATATACCCGCGTAGCACAACGATAAGTAGCGCAGTTGTAAGAGGTCCGGACTCGCGACTGAGAGAACGAGGGTTCGAATCCAGTACGGCGGTTAGTTATGGTTAGGTTTGGCGCTAGTAATAGCTGGAGTTAATTGTGTTGATAGCTGGGGTAGGCTGCCACCGATTAAGCCGACGACCGCCCTGTATCAACTATAATTGTAAATAAATATATATAAAAAAAACGTTTCTTTTACTAACCTAGTTTTGTCCAACCAGTAATTACACCAATGTCTTATAGATAAGTATATATATATATATGTATATATATATATATAATATATATATATATGTATATAAAGTATGTAATTATATATATATATATATTATATGTGTGTGTACATATATGTATATGGCGTAGACACACGCACACATACATACACACAATTATATATACGTATATATATATGTTGTGTGTAGATGTGTGTGCGTGTGTGTTTACGCCATTATATATATATACATATATATATATATGTATGTATATATATATATATATATACATATACATATAGTGTACATATATGACGTTAGTGTAACTAAATATAGGTTAGTAAAAAAAACGTTTTTTTACATACATATATATTGTAGTCAAAATATATTATACCACTTTTAAACGTTATTTTTATCACATTTTGATGCTTGTTGGTTTTTGCATTATTTGAAAGACGTAATCGGAGAATTGTGGGACACAATAAGGTGAAGTGTGATAGCCATCAAATTGTCATAATGCATACAACATGAAACACAAAACACCTTTGATTTAGAGGTTGATAACACTCTTATGTAAGATATTACAAATACAGATACAAACTATTGAACGTAGTTGAACCACTGTTTAAACAAAGTTCTTTGATATTATTATTATTAAATTATTATTATATAATACATATAATTATATATGATCACGCTTGCGCGGGGGCAAGAAATCACAACACCAGTAGCTGTTGACCTGAACTCATGTTGACGTATCTACTATCATTACGTTTTAACATTTTTAATTTTCAGATGAAACTGATGTCGCAGCTAAGCTATATAATGACGTGCGAGTGCTCTGCTGGGTGATGACGTCAGAGAAGAGTCTCCAGACGAAGGCTATTCACGTGCAAGCCACTTGGACGCGCCGTTGCAATAAAGTCTTGTTTGCGAGCGACTTCAAAGACGTCCAGTTTCCGACGATCGACATAAACGTGACAGCGGGAAGGAGCCACCTGACGTCGAAAACGATGAAGACGTTCGACTATATCTACAAACACCATTATAACGACGCCGATTGGTTCTTGAAGGCAGACGACGACACTTACGTAATCGTTGAGAATCTCCGCTATTTCCTGTCGTCAAAAAACACATCTCAGCCGGTGTACTTCGGGCGTTGGTTAGATAATTATGTGACACAAGGATACTACGCCGGCGGAGCAGGATACGTGCTCGGCAAGGAAAGCCTGCGAAGGCTCGCCACCAGAGAAAAGGGTCTTTGCCGTAACGATCGGGGTCCTGAAGACGTTGAGATCGGAAGATGTTTGGAAAAACTGGGAGTGAAAACGACCGATTCTAAGGACGTAAAGGGACTCTATCAGTTTTATTCAACCCAGGCTATGCTTGCCTCCTCATTCTTCCTGGTTGATGGTAAAAAATATGGAAAGGATGGTGCGCGTCACGTAAGTTGACTACATGCAATGTATTCTCTTAATGTCGTCTTCTTGCGGCACAATAACAGGAATTATAATTACATAGTATAATGACCTCATACTTCAGAAAAAAAATTGATAGTGTTACAGCATATTTAAACATTAGATATATGTAGTGACTAGACCTGTTAACTGATATATAAATTTGTCAATAATTTCACCATAACAACATATGTATAACATTAAGAAGGTTGTTAACATAGGACATTTCCTGCGTTGTTTATAATGCTGGATATATGGTTTGTTTACGTAGGAGAATTGGTACATAAAATGTCAACAAACATGTATAAACGTTCGGACAAAGTTGTGTTTACTGAATACTATACTCCACAGTGTTACAAGAAAATATAATGAGGGTGCTTTCGAAGATAACAAAACCTCCATTTTCTCAGAGCCTATCCGGAGTTGTTCTTTTACTAGTACATGAATATTTTGCCCACTTTAACGAAAATAGCATTAATCATTGTTAGTCAAATTTGGGGATTCATAATAAAATTACTCCATGACTAGTTCATCACGTGACACTCAAAAGAAACCTAAACACATGTTTCGTCGTCACCTCCGGCTTAGAGCACTTTTGGTAATAAAATGACAACATGTCTGCTATTCCCTTTTGTCTGTTACCCCTTTCATGAAACATGTTCAATTCCATGAAATAATAACCCACCAAATGTTCTCGCGTAACAGAGGGAGTAACTACATTTTCGTAGGAAAAAAGGTGATTTTTGGAAAATGTATTTTTATATACGTGCTGTGAAATGTTAAGTTTATGTGGGTTTTCACTAGTGGGAATGTCGAGAAAAATGCAACATCCAATGGCCGCCACACTATATTTTTTCATTTAAATTTCACACTATTGCAACCCGATAAGGTACATGCAATGAGTGACATGTATTTATGCATGTTCTTGGGGAATTCGATGCCACCACTGCTGTTTAAAAAAAACACTGTACAGTTCAGAAGGTATAAGACATTTGAGTACCGCTAAGGTAACTGCGACGAATACGTAGCAATTCATTTATTATCATATCTTCTCACCCAGACGACTTACAAACATAATTAAAATATCTATGTATATTTCAACATTTTGGAGTAGCATGTAATGGACTATACCATGATTCAGTATTTACAAGAAAATGTATCAAGTTAAATGATGCATATGTTTCTTCGCGTGATGAAATTATCTTAGGCATGTTTATCAAACTCTTACGTAAATATATATATATATATGCATATGTGTTATATTGTTTGGATTACACAACACATACAATTAAATATATTGTTATTACAGAAACTTTCAAGTATCAGCGATCATGCCATCTCGTTCCATCACTTAGAGCCGTTCCAGATGTACACGCTCGAGTATCTGGTGTATCACTTGAAGACGTATGGCGTGATACGTACGACGTGATTCGTGTGGCGTGATAAGCACGGCGTTCGATGTACGGCGTGATACGTACGTGTGATACGCACGGCGTCGTACGTACGGTGTTATCTAGCCTAGTATTTGGATATGATGCACACGTACACGCACGCACGCACGCACGCACCCACACACACACACTCACGCACAATAAATAACGCAAGCATGCTTGCGCGCACATGCTAGTGCCCTGCGAAGCGTCCTTCTTATATATTTGAGGATCGGGCTGAAAATAAAACGGTTCTGACCTTTTATGTGGTAAATCAGTTGTCCGGAACGTAAAACGTAATGTTTGCGTAATACGTAACTTAACAATGGCAGGAACCACGCGCGCGAGACAAAAACGTCGGGAAAACGGCCCCCCTGCGTCATATATTTGGCAACATAGAGTAGAACGCAGACACATATTATATGACAATTCTACAGTGTCACGACTGAGACCTATCGATGGACGTGAACTTCGTATTCACTCAGACCTTCGCCATTTCGAACAAACAACGAGTATCTGCGAACGCGTTATGATGTTTATGTAACGATGCTGTGTGTTTTGTGACATAATTACATTGATGGCTACATAGCAAACATTGATGGCTATACCACAAATACACAAAGAATAACATGAGGAGTTCAAAAAACGTTTATTCTTGGTCCGAAGCTGTTTATTCTGTATATCAATGACATGTGCAATGTTTCTAAACTGATAAAAGTTGTGCTATTTGCTGATGACACGAACATCTTATGTTCAGCCAACGATATAAAACGCATTGCAAATATTGTATGCAACGAACTGTATAAATAATGCAATTGTGGTTCTTAATCGACAAGTTGTCTGTTAACAGAGCTAACACCAATTACATGCTACGTTCTGGTAGTGCACAATTGTCTGATGTAAATATCACGATCAACCCATCTATTTCGCCGGCACTACATGCATTGATGCAATTACTGGCTGCCACATCTAAATGACACTGTTTTCTATTTCATAGTATTGATTGGTTTTTAATTTCATTGTTTGAAATTGTATTTTCACACCCAAATTTATTTATTTTTATTCATTTATTTTATCTTAGCTGATTAATTTTATTTCATTAATTTATATTTTAGCATTTAGTCAACGCAACATTTAAATGTGAAGCACTTTGATTGCTATTTACTAACTTAAAAACCCTATATGAAGAAACGGAATTATTATTATATTATTATATAAAAAATACAAAAATATTAAGAGTACGAGTAACGATACTTCTACGCGTGCTTATTGGCGAATCAGTACACTGGAAAGACCACATCAGTCGCGTAAAGTCTAAACTATCAATATGTGCAGTAATTGACCGCCATTTTATGCATATGTTACATTCCACTCTGTTTTTGCTGTATTTATTTTGTGGAAATATGGGAAATACCTATCCTACTAACTTACGCAGTATAAATATGTTACACATGAGGGTAATAGGGATTACGCCCAACGCATAGCGATGCGATTACACAGCTCTACTGTTTCACAAAGCACGCATTTTAAAGTTTACCGATTTGGTACAAATTGTCGACCAAGGAGAAACATGACTTTATTAGTATTTTTTACTTCTATGTTTCTCCTTTCGAACTTTTCACCAAAATACTTTGTATAAATCATTTGTATATATAATTTGTTTCATTATTGGAATAAACGCTTTAGATTTTGATTACTGTTTTGACGACCCCTAAATGCATGTGCTCCCGGGGATACTGATACTGATGTACAATAATCAGCAACGTCCCCTGGCATGCGAAGATTGTCTAGAGTGGTTATTTTCTGTCCCACATCGAGACGGGACCGATTTTACTGTGCTCTCCGAGTCACTGGGGACACACAGATCTATAGATCGCCAATGACAATGTTGGCTACATCTACCATAAATAAACACGGAAGAAAACATAAAGATCTACAGTAAAGGCTAAAGCCATCACCGGCTTGCCATAACATTGACACGTCACATGGATGATGCAAATATTGATGAGAGAGCGAGCAGAACACAGAAACAATTCTTAGAAAGCACAAGAGATGCATTCCTTATACAACACATCATGGAACCGACACGCTACAGATTAAACACCTATTAGACTTGATCTTTTCTAACGAAAAGGACATGGTAAACCACTATGATGTCAAGGATCCTCTCGGAGAGTGACCACTGTTTGAGCACATTTACTTACCAATGTCAAACACCAGTTTCAGGTTAAAGCAGTGAAACGCTCATGTATTAGAGGGGAAACTATGAACAATTACAAGAAATGTTACGAGATGACTGGGAAACAAAATTTGAGAAACTAGATCCAGAGGAAAGCTGGGAAATGCTTACAAGTAGACTAGAAAAGGCAGAGCATAAGTGTATCAAGGGAATCAGGAAATTATAAGCCATTGTGGATTAACAAGAAAACAATGGAGAAAGTGAGGGAAAAGCACAGGGCTTGGCAGAAATAGCTACGAACAAAGGAATGGAAAGATTACCAGAATACACGAAAGTCAGACTGCCTCCTGTACTAATATAATCCGGTGCCTGCAGCCTGGCTAAAAAGTTCAAAGGGGATTTTGAGCCTGTTCTATGGACATGTGCTAACCCTCTCTAAAACCAGTAGTCTACGATCAGAAAATATAAATTGCAAACTTCTAAGTATTTCGCCCTGGACGGTGCAGGTTAATTAAGTCTCAACCTTGAACAACTCAAGTTCATTCATTGCAATGGCAAATAGATGATAAGATCATTGGATGCCATTGAAATGAATGCCAATATAAATAAAGAGGTTTTTATAGTTTTCCTCACAAACAAATATTGATCAACTGCCATTGCATATTAACTTGTGCTGAGTTATACAAATTAGATTAAGTAATAAAATACATTATTATTTAATATTTACATTTTTTTTAAAGTACTCGTACTTTTACTTGTACTTGTGAGAATGTACTCGTACTCAGCTTTTAGCAATGTACTCGTACTCAGCTTTTAGCAATGTACTCGTACTCAGCTTTTAGCAATGTACTCGTACTCAGCTTTTAGCAATGTACTCGTACTCATCCATTGTCAAAGTACTCGTACTCATGAAAATGTACTCAGCCCCAGGTCTGTACCAAATTACATGAAAGCTAGGAACCAAGCCAGAAGGGCTATTCGACTGGCAGTCCAGACACTTGAGCAGTCCATTGCACATGAGAATAAAAGCAATCCAAAGCATTTCTGGAACTATGCTCAGTCAAAAATAAAAACAAGACCAACAGTAGCTGATCCCCAAAAGGAAGACACAACAGAACTAACAACTACAGACAAAGAGAAGGCAGAGGTCCTAAGTAAATTCTTCAGTGATGTTTTCACTTATCAATATCTAGACAAGACAACCTTTCTCCATCTTTATAAGGGACTTGTCCGACCTTCTTAGGAGTATGGCGTAGCAGCCTGGTCTCCACAGCATCAGTACGATATTGATGATATGGAGGCTGTCCAAAGAAGAGCGACACGAATGGTGCCAGAATTAAAATATTATGATTATGAAACAAGATTAAAGGTCCTAAACTTACCAACGTTAACATATCGTAGATTACGAAGAGACATTATTAATGTTTATAAATACTTGAATGGCATACTTACTTGCACGCACACTATGTTTAACCTGGACTTGTATGAAGGAACACGGGGGCATGCTTTAAAGTTGTATAAAACAGGAGTAAACGGAGTAAAGGAAACACTTCTTTAGCGAGAGTAGGGAGGTCGGTGAAAATGCAATAATTCATCAGATTGGCAAATGTGATACACCATTGGAAAATCTATTTAAGAGATAAACAGCCATACCAGTTTTAACTCTCTGTGATGAAAATTGGCGAACTTATAAACAATTATGTAAAGGCCATTGAATAAATTTGTGTGACAGTTTTTTTGATCTGAAGGAAATATGAAAAAATAATCTTGTACAATATAAACAACTTAGCTAAAACTTGATATTTTATGTATTTCCTTTAAATATCATTTACGAAAGGAATTATACACAAAATTAAGTTAATTAACTAAGCTACTAACCTTTTGGAAAAGCATACAAAAGTGTCTCTAGGTCCCCCACTTTCAAATCGTCATCCATATATATACAGGTATGTCTACACAATATACATATCTGGCTCGTTGTCATACTCCACATTGAACCAGCTTGGGAAGCCTGCTACCCACAGGTTGGAGGATATGCTTTAATGGTTTCCATTATGTGGATATCAAAAAAATCTGACATGTTTTAGAAGTGGCAGGTATACCAGCAAAATCATGTGGACGTTAGTGAGTACGTGCATGCATGTCATGTATGCAAAGTTAGTACAATGTGTGTGAGAGTATAAACATAGCCAGATATTACATGCATTGATGTAAACATTCTGCTTTGGCCTTGCACCATATAATTATGTAAACATATTTTATATGTAGGTTTGTGTGTGTGTGTCCGCATGTGTGCGTGTGCGTAAAATTAGTAAAGTGAGAAGGATAGCCAACTATTGCAAGCAACAATAAGCATTCCGCTACACAGCATGCATGTACAACATTATATATATATATATAATATACATATATTGCTATGCAACTTTGAATTATCTGATGTAATGTTGTATCTGCAAAGATCCGTTTGCAGAGAACAGCGATGGCTGGAAGTAGGATATGAAGAATCACTTCCGCATTTGCATCTACATCAGAAAGCGTTGTCAGCATTTCAAACACCTTGTCCTTCTTGATGCGAGTAGCGTCTCCAAAGATAGGCGTACTCGTCCCACTCATTAACTCACTGATGTTTCTGCATGACTCTTCGATCATGCATCAGAGGGGCAGGTGACCAGCTTGCTGATGAGTCCAAGTGTTTTACATCCAGCGAGAAACTGGCGTTTCTAAGACATTTAGAACAGATTTCAACAACCTGTTTGACGCACTTTGTTTTTTTAGAAAGCACCGCATTTCATTGCTTACAACATTCGAAAATAAAATGTTGAAAAAGCATGCATATCAATCACTGCTGAAGCAAAATGTTGCACTGTACCAACACCAGGAAATGTGAAATCATGTTATATATTCATCTACAAATTAAATACTTCTAGGAAGATACAGTAAAAAACAACCCAAAAACACCACCAAGCCAATGTTTATACATGCAGTTAGTTACAGCAAGATCAATGCAGTGTAATTAGAAGTACATTAGATGTCTAATTTATGGAGGGGTTGTCATTTATTTATTTATTGTCATTTGTTATTTATTTTGCATGATTATAACATGAAAATAAACTTAAAATATTCATATAACGTCCACCATGTAATACTTGATAGCATGTCTGTGCATATGTAAACACGAATAACAAATGCATGGCTAAAACACAACTTCAGAATACACGATTGTAATAATGTGTACGCCGGGTATGTGAGCGATAATAGAAGAAATTCGTTGCCGGACATGGGGTACCGCTACGTTCGAGCTTGGGGCAAAAATGGGCAAAGGTGTATCTCCACCAAATTTGCATTAATATTACGTTTATACATTACTAAATAGCACAGGTGTAGTTTGCCAGAGTTTCCGCAAGCTGTTCATACCTTAGATCCTCTCTAAATATGACCAATGTTCAACATATCATATTTTTCTTAATTTTATTTCAATTCGTATAAGAAACACGCCAAAAGAAAGAGCATCATTTTGCGATTTCAACCATATCGCCAAACATAGCATGGCGGGTAATAACGCGAGTACGTGATTTTATGAAAAACACCGCCCTTCCGCGAGATAAAATATGGCTGAGTTCGCAACGAAACGAAATTTCGGTGGGTGTCGTTGTTTCATCACGAGTATCTGAATGAAGCATTACGAATTCGCAAAAGCAGGTATTTTTATCACAAAGAAGACATATTTATGTTTCTTTTGATATCAAATATATGATCAGTCTTTATAAATCAAAGGATTTACAATAGGCGATTTAGCATTGCGTCCCAATGCAAACGCGTTTGCGTGATTTCTTCCGACCTCCCTAGCGAGAGAGTAGTGGAACACCTTACCCGGAAGCCATTGTCATAGCTCCAACTGTCAAATGCACTGAAGAACCGACTCGATATATTATGGATGCACCAGCCTGTGAAATTCGATTATAAAGCAACACTGGTTAAAGAGCGGTACATAGGCAAATTTGTCTGAAGACCAAAGAGGATGTATGTATGTATGTATCATATGAGTCACATTGTGACGTCATTGCGCTCGCTCGAAAGCGACCAACCCTACGACATATTATAATAAATCATGACACGAAGACAAGTAGTAGACTCTAACTTACCGTATTTTATAGGCCGATTTAATAATCATGGGAAAGGGGTACGGCGTTTGTGAAATGCAGAGCGGAGAAAGTCGCGAGAGAAACAAACACTAACACTGCCCTGTGTTATTATGTAAACTGACCGGCGTGACCGCATATCCGCAGCGCTATCTAGCGAGTAATAGCAATAGCAGATTGTATTGCATAGCGCGATCTGGCAAGTGGGGTAAGACCACATTAAAATTTTACATAGGCGGCCATTACAAGGTTTCCTTCATTTCCTGTTAAATTTGACGAACAATTTTCTTGAAAATTTCACAGCTTATTTAACCTCCATTGACACAAGTGCTGTGGAAAACTCGTAAAATTATCATACCTCAGTTTTCAGAAAAATCCACCCAAACCTGACACCCCTCAATTTCGCCCCAATCTGGTGACGGATTATGAAATATTGGTGTGTTCTGCAAAATAGCCACTGTGCGAATACGCGAGCGACTAGCGTATGTTTATTGCTACCTCGTGAAAGATCTATTGTAGTAGTACATTCAGTATTCATTGGACTGACATGTGCCATGCCAAAGTGCTCGAAAAAAATTCACACATGACACCAAAACGGTATTTTCAAGGGCACTCTTTCACAAAAGATGCATTCCTTATATAACACATCATGGAACCAACACGCTACAGATTAAACACCTATTAGACTTGATCTTTTCTAACGAAAAGGACATGGTAAACCACTATGATGTCAAGGATCCTCTCGGAGAGTGACCACTGTTTGAGCACATTTACTTACCAATGTCAAACACCAGTTTCAGGTTAAAGCAGTGAAACGCTCATGTATTAGAGGGGAAACTATGAACAATTACAAGAAATGTTACGAGATGACTGGGAAAAAATTTGAGAAACTAGATCCAGAGGAAAGCTGGGAAATGCTTACAAGTAGACTAGAAAAGGCAGAGCATAAGTGTATCAAGGGAATCAGGAAATTATAAGCCATTGTGGATTAACAAGAAAACAATGGAGAAAGTGAGGGAAAAGCACAGGGCTTGGCAGAAATAGCTACGAACAAAGGAATGGAAAGATTACCAGAATACACGAAAGTCAGACTGCCTCCTGTACTAATATAATCCGGTGCCTGCAGCCTGGCTAAAAAGTTCAAATGGGATTTTGAGCCTGTTATATGGACATGTGCTAACCCTCTCTAAAACCAGTAGTCTACGATCAGAAAATATAAATTGCAAACTTCTAAGTATTTCGCCCTAGACGGTGCAGGTTAATTAAGTCTCAACCTTGAACAACTCAAGTTCATTCATTGCAATGGCAAATAGATGATAAGATCATTGGATGCCATTGAAATGAATGCCAATATAAATAAAGAGGTTTTTATAGTTTTCCTCACAAACAAATATTGATCAACTGCCATTGAATATTAACTTGTGCTGAGTTATACAAATTAGATTAGTTAATAAAATACATTATTATTTAATATTTACATTTTTTTTAAAGTACTCGTACTTTTACTTGTACTTGTGAGAATGTACTCGTACTCAGCTTTTAGCAATGTACTCGTACTCGTACTCATCCATTGTCAAAGTACAAATTACATGAAAGCTAGGAACCAAGCAAGAAGAGCTACTCGGCAGGCAGTCCAGACACTTGAGCAGTCCATTGCACATGAGAATAAAAGCAATCCAAAGCATTTCTGGAACTATGCTCAGTCAAAAATGAAAACAAGACCAACAGTAGCTGATCTCCAAAAGGAAGACACAACAGAACTAACAACTACAGACAAAGAGAAGGCAGAGGTCCTAAGTAAATTCTTCAGTGATGTTTTCACTTATCAATATCTAGACAAGACAACCTTTCTCCATCTTTATAAGGGACTTGTCCGACCTTCTTAGGAGCATGGCGTAGCAGCCTGGTCTCCACAGCATCAGTACGATATTGATGATATGGAGGCTGTCCAAAGAAGAGCGACACGAATGGTGCCAGAATTAAAATATTATGATTATGAAACAAGATTAAAGGTCCTAAACTTACCAACGTTAACATATCGTAGATTACGAAGAGACATTATTAATGTTTATAAATACTTGAATGGCATACTTACTTGCACGCACACTATGTTTAACCTGGACTTGTATGAAGGAACACGGGGGCATGCTTTAAAGTTGTATAAAACAGGAGTAAACGAAGTAAAAAGGCTAAACTAAGGAAACACTTCTTTAGCGAGACCGAGAGAGTAGTGGAACACCTTACCCGGAAGCCATTGTCATAGCTCCAACTGTCAATGCACTGAAGAACCGACTCGATATATTATGGATGCACCAGCCTGTGAAATTCGCTTATAAAGCAACGTTGGTTAAAGAGCGGTACATAGGCAAATTTGCCTGAAGACGAAAGAGGATGTATGTATGTATGTATCATGTGACAGTCACATTGTTATTGGTATTGCGCTCGCTCGAAAGCGACCAATCCTACGACACATTATAATTGTTCATGACACCTTACCCGAAGCCATTGTCACAGCTCCAACTGCCAATGCACTGAAGAACCGAATCGATATATTATGGATGCACCAGCCTGTGAAATTCGATTATAAAGCAACATTGGTTAAAGAGCGGTACATAGGCAAATTTGCCTGAAGACCAAAGAGGATGTATGTATGGAATTGGAATTGGAACAATTTATTCGACAATAAACAAACAAACAAAAGCACACATTGCAACACACATTTTTACAATAGTTAGTCTATGTCGGGAGACTCTCACTAAGGCTCAAAAGCCGCTAGCGTGAGAGCCACCCACGGGAAGAGAATATTTACTGCAAGTAGTCAATTTAACATAGTAAATGATTATTCAGTAGACTACTTTTATGTCATTCATATCCGTATTCTCCCACCGTGGTGCACACAGTAAAAATATGTAGTGATTTGGTAGAATATACACAAGGTCGCCATAATCCAGCACAATAATTATGAGCCTACAGGTGATTTATTAATGGCTGTTTCATTTCAGAGAAAAGCACTTCATTGGAGAATAGAATACCATGCTCGTTTTAGACTAAATTATAGTTTACTTTTAGTCGCAATTGCTTCGTACATTATGAAAGACAAGACACGACACAAATACTAAAAGGTTAGTATAGGCGGAGACAGGTTAGATCTTCATAACCAGGGCTGCTCTGGTTCGGGAATACACATGGAAATCGGCCTATTAGTAAAAAGAGGATACAATTAAGAAATCTTTGTGGTTTCGCATCAATTTATGCAAATACAAGCATGTAGGCAGTTTATTATATAATAAAAAGTATTCACTTTCTAAAATTACAGATTATTGTTTTGCCTACATATATAGCAATTTGCAATTGTGCAAGTCTCTTGGTATTGATCCAATAGATATTTCTTCAGATATAAAGAGAAACCGTGAAGACTATGAGTATTGACTTTTTCCGTAATTCTAGGTGGCATATTTCTGAGTAGAGTTGGCAGGTAGTATCTTATACACTTTCTGGCTCGGGAGGTTCGGCTGTACGGAATAGAGATGTATTTAGTGAAAATAAAGATTTACAGTAAGAAGGAACTATACTATTCACAAATTTGTGATAAAATATAAGAAATTTTTGCGTGAAAATGTCGTCGACCTTCAATAACTTTAGTGATTTCATTAGAGGTTCTGTGTGGGAATTATATTCGCTGTGGGTTATAATTCTTATCGCCTTTTTCTGCAATTTCGAAATTCTTTTTGAATTAAAGCCCCACAATAAAATACTATAATTGAAGTGTGGCGCAATTAAGGAATTGTACATTATCTTTAGAGCACATGTAGGTAAGAAGTGCTTTAACTTATTTAATATACCAAGAGTTCTTGATATTTTAATGGCAATTTTATCAATGTGTGCTGTCCAATCTAATGTTTCATGGATAGTTGTGCCTAAGAAGTTAAATTCTTGAACACGATCAATGTGTTGGTCATCTATTTTTAGCGTTAATTCGATACGCGCGGTATTGCGTTGAGGAAAATGTATGTATGTATGTATGTATGTATGTATTATGTATTATGTTGTAAAGTCTGGACCCCTTCAGGGCTGCGTGCGTGTTGGGGTCCTAGCTCACAGGAGTGCATGTGTGTTGTGTAAGTTGGGTTCACGCTCGCCAGAATCGGACTTAATTTATACCCCTGATTCTAGGTGTCTGTATGAGTAGTCGGTAAGTAGAGACGCTAGATTCCAGTTTCATGTCGAATTTATTCACGGAGAATGTAGAACACTTCACGTACACATCGTCGATATAAGGTAGGCACTGCTTTGACTCATCAACTAAGTAATATAAAGACTCTGGATTTGGCCTACTACATTCCCGCTGTCCCAGAATATCTACGTCTAAAATGTATAAAGTCCGCCGGTAATTTTAAGAGAAAGAAAGTATGGGCTAACAGTCCCATATTAAAGTTGTAATTTTGATCCTAAAGTCATGCTAGAGACATCTTCGACCGTCCCTGTGGAGAGTTTCGCCGCCACCTCTCCTCTAGATTCTCCAATCAACCTTCTTTTTAAAACCCTTCTTTATTTCCCGGCAAACCTTCTTCACGCATGCGTGTTTATGCATCCATCGACCACTGCACATGCGTACTTCACTTATTAAGGCTTCCGTCGCTACAAGGACGTCAGTGTAACCTGACCACGTTCTGCCTGTCAATCCGGCAGGGTGAGCGTTTTCTTTCAATCTACCGAATGTGAATTATGGTGTACCCTCTATTGAATTCCTTTCTTCCACACTGCGACTTCCACAAAGCAAGATAAATGAGATTCGATCACTTGTAGAGACGGGGCAGATTAATGTTACACGCCCCTAGACTGCGTCGCGTTCAACCTTAATATCTTTCTATACAATTTCTACATTTTAAATTTTACCGGTTGGATTAATGTTCCTACGCCTCTAGGCTGCGTCGGGTCCAACATACCTTTCTTATACAATTCTGGGTTAATGTTGCCCCGCCCCTGATCTGTGTTACCGGGGGACCGAGATGTGTCAACACATCTCTATATAATTTACACATTTCTAATTATCCAGTGCATTCAGAATCTCGGCTACGTCCACTCTGCTTAGAACTGGCTAACTTATTTCTAACGATTCTGTTTACACACTGCGTATTGTCCAGCTACTTTATATGATGCAGGTCGTTTCTTACAATGTGACAGTCACATTGTCATTGGCATTGCGCTCACTCGAAAGCGATCAACCCTATGACACATTATAATGGTTCATGACACGAAGACAAGTAGCAGTTTCTAACTTACCGTATTTTATAGGCCGATTTAATGATCGTGGAAAAGGGGTAGAGCGTTTGTGAAGTCGCGAGAGAAACAAACACTCAAATTGTCCTGTATTATTATGTAAACTGACCGGCGCGACCGCACATCCGCAGCGCTATCTAGCGGGTAGATTGTATTGCATAGCGCGATCTGGAGAGTAATAGCAAGCCGAATAATGCGTAATATTGTGGTAGCTGACGCAGTGGCTATATTGAGTCCATTAGCGATTACGTGCTATCCGATCTCGTATCATATCAACGGCCTTTGGCGGGCTACACACAACACCTGCAAGAAGGCGCGTCAGCGTCTATTTCAATCAAACGAGGGAAACAGTCCACTAGTCTTCAGCTACACATCTTTGGCCGGTCACCTTAAGAACTTGTACTTCTGTTAGTCATTAGAGGTGTCACTATTCATCAAAATACTGCTGCATCGTTTCGGTTCCATGGTAAACAAGTAATGCACCTATGGATCTGTCCTGGGCCCCTCACTCTTCCTGATATATATAAATGACATCGGTGACAAAATCCAAAACAAAACAGACTCTATGCAGATAATGCCATCGTGTACTCTCCCATAAAAACATAAATGACAGCAAGAGACTCCAACGAGATCTGGACGCTCTGTAGTCGTGGGTAGAGACAAGGCGAATGCAATTCAATTTAAGACAAATGCCAGGTGATGACAGTCACAAAAAAGAAAACCGATTAATTCCAACTACTCCGTAAATGGTCAGATACTCAAACAAGATGCCAGCGTAAAGTACATCGGTGTCGAGATTAATGAACATCTTCTCCATTGGTGGAAACACATAAAGGCCACCACAGGAAAGGCGAATAAGGCAAACGCTTTCATCTATAGAAACCTCAAAGGATGTCCAGCCACCATTCAACTGCACCAGACACCACATCACTGGTAGCTTTCATGCAGCAGCTGGGAGACTGTGCAGCAAACTAATCCCACAGTTCACGCCATTTATTTAAGGAGAGTGAAGTGTTTTTCACCACATTTTTATTCACCATTTACATGGTTTTTAATTATATTTTGAAAAGCCGCCGGCATCGCGTCACGCGTGCGCTCAAAAAAACCTGTAGAACATTACCCGGACGTCAGGGCTACCACATTATTCAGAAGAAGAAGAAGACACAACATTCGATCGTGTATAGCCAAGATTGCGGATCACCTTGACGATTGGTTCGACATAATGTTTTTATACTGCCTACTGTCACCATTGTTGGGACCAATGGAGGGAGGTAAGATCCCGTAAGTTCACAATCATTGCGGAAAAGATATATACTGCGTCAAGATTTCTCATCAAAATTAATTATCGTTACCCTGAAATCTATGATTTTGGTTTAAACATAAAACGGTTAAAGCAGGCGATTGTAGATAGCTTATGCTTCAGTGTTGGAAATATTGTCATTCAAGCTGGTTAAATATAATAAGTTATACCATGTGAATGTATATATAAGCTTTTAGTACGGGTTTGGTAAGGTTTTATCCGTATACATAATATGTACAACCTTTATTTGTAAATATAATATATACTATATGCGAATAAAGGACGTTGTTGTATGTCTACCGGGGGCTAGGATAGAGTATGTGACCGAAAGGGTAGAGAAGGTATTGGGGCATGGCAAGGGAGGGTCTATACTAGTACACGTTGGGACAAACAATGCAGACAAGGAGGGAACAACTGGGATAGTTCAGAAGTACAGACATCTAGTGAGGAAGCTAAAGAAGACAAGAGTGGAACAGGTTATTCTCTCAGGAATTTTGCCAGTAATGGGAGGAAGGGGGGCAAGATACAGAAACTGTAAGAGGATGGCGATCAACGCACTAGTTGAGCAGATGTGTGAGGAAGAAGGCGTGGGATTCCTAGATTTATGGGGGTACTTTGTTGGGAGAGAAGATATGTACATGAGAGATGGCCTCCATCTAAGTGGAAAGGGGGCAGCAGTATTCTCAAAGAATCTGCTGCGATCTGTTGACAGTGGGACAGGTTGCATCTATTTAAACTAAATTCGCAGGGGGGACTCGCAGAGAAGCCTGAAACTGGAGGCATACATAAAGGCAGCAAAAATAATTCAGCAAAGAACAGTCTGGAAAACTGTTCTGAAGCTGGGTATAAATGTGTTTGTTTAAATGCAAGGAGTATAGTAAACAAAAGAAATGAACTAAACATTATGGTAGAAGATATTGACCCTCACATAATAGGTATAACCGAATCATGGGCAACCACCGATATATCAGATGCCGAATTGGGACTGACAGGATATGTAATGTTTAGGAAAGATAGAATAGGAAGAAGGTGAGGTGGAGTTATTTTATATATTAAAGAATCTATCCAGGCTTATGAAATAAAATTACACAGAGAAGCAGATTGCGAAGAAGCTGTTTGGTGTAACATAGTTACAGGAAACTCAACGTTAACGGTTGGATTAGTTTATCGAAGTCCAAACATAAGCATAGAAGAGAATGAAAAAATACAAAACGCTATAAGGGAAGTGAGCAAACGGGACTGTGTTATTATGGGGGATTTTAACCATGGGCATATAAAATGGAAATCTCTACAGAGTATGGGTAGTGAGGACCACAAGTTTTTAGTTTTAGTACAAGATAGTTTCCTTTCTCAACATGTGCTAGAACCAACCAGGGGAGAGAATGTGTTAGACTTAGTTTTGTCCTCACAGAATGAATTAGTTGACAATGTTAAATTATGTGAGCCTCTGGGAAGTAGTGATCACAGCCAGATACATTTTACCATCAAAGTAAAATCAGAAAGAAATAATAAAAAGCAGTTCAGGAGAAATTTCCACAAAGGAAGATATATGGAAATGAGGAAATATTTAGCAAAGATATATTGGAATAATACACTGAAGAATAAGACAGCAACAGAATGCTGGAATATCTTAAAGAATGAAATAGAGTGCATCGTAGATAAATTTGTTCCCTTCAAAAAACAAGGGAAACGGACCAGAAAGAAATACTTATTGAAAGAAGCCATTATAAAAATTAAGTATAAACAAATGATGTGGAAGTCATATAGACGTACTGGAAATGACGAAGACTACAACATTTATAAAGAAGCACTAAACCAAGCTACAGCTGAAATTAGAAATTCAAAGAGAAGCTATGAACATAAATTAGCTTGTAATATAAAACATGACAGCAAGAGTTTTTATGCGTATGTTCGAAGCAAACAGAAAGTTCAGGATAAGGTCGGTCCTCTAGAAGATAGTGCTGGAAATATAATATCAGAAGGATTCTTAATGGCAGAAGACCTAAATGAGTATTTTAGTTCAGTGTTTACCAGAGAAGACACTAGTTCACTGCCAGTACCAGAGGCTAAGTTCAAGGGGGCAGAATCAGACTATTTAAGACAATTAATTGTAACCCCGGAAATGGTAGCTAAGAAAATAAGGGCTATGAAGGATAATAAATCACCTGGAGTGGATGGGATTCCGCCCAAACTACTATTGGAAATTGTAGAACAAATTAGCGTACCGCTTGCAACAGTTTTCAACTTGTCATTAGAAGAGGGAGTGGTTCCTTTAGAATGGAAAGAAGCAAACATTATACCGTTATTTAAAAAAGGTTCGAGAAACAAGTCAGAGAACTATAGACCAGTGAGTTTAACATCAGTGATTTGTAAATTATTAGAAAGACTAATTAAAGATCACATGGTGGATTTTCTTGTTAAACATAACTTGATAAACCCATCTCAACATGGGTTTCTAAAAGCGAGGTCATGCTTAACAAATATGTTATGTTTTTTGGAAGATATCACTAAGTGGGTAGATGATGGATCACCAGTAGATATCATCTACTTAGATTTTCAAAAAGCTTTCGACAAAGTGCCACATCAGAGATTACTGCTTAAACTAAAAGCCCATGGCATAGGAAATGGTATAATTAACTGGATAGAAAAATGGCTGATTGACAGAAGACAACGGGTAGTTGTTGATGGGGAGGCTTCAAACTGGAAATCAGTTTTGAGTGGGGTTCCACAGGGATCAGTACTGGGACCTATATTATTCTTAATATACATAAACGATTTGGACGATGATATAGCTAGCAAGGTATTGACATTTGCAGATGATACAACAGTGTTTAGAAGGATTAAAAGTGATGGGGATAGACAGCATTTACAAGATGATCTAGACAGGTTGATCAAATGGTCTGAAAAGTGGCAAATGTTGTTCAATTTTGGGAAATGTAAATGCCTTCACACAGGACATGGGAACGAATATGTAGAATATACAATGGGGGGAACTGTACTAAGTACTACTGTAAAAGAAAAAGACTTAGGGCTGACAATTAGTGCTGACATGAAGGTTTCAGAGCAGTGTGGAATTGCAGCTTCAAAGGGAAATCAAATCCTTGGATTGATTAGGCGAAATATAGCATATAAAGAAAAAGAACTAATAATACCGCTGTACAAAACAATAGTTAGGCCTCATTTAGAATATTGTATACAAGCGTGGAGGCCATACCGCAAGAAGGACATAGATATGCTAGAAAGAGTACAGAGGAAAGCGACTAAAATGATACAAAAACTGAGGGATCTTAGTTATGAAAAACGCCTAAAAGAATGTGGTTTAACAACACTAGAGACCAGGAGACTGAGAGGAGATAAGATAGAAGTGTTTAAAATATTGAATGGTTATGAAAATATTGATAGAAATATGTTTTTTTCAGTTAAGAAAGATAGAAGGACTAGAGGACATGAAGTTACATTAGTAAAGGAGCAGTGTAGATTAGACGTGAGAAAGTTCTCATTTTCACAAAGGACTGTGAATGAATGGAACAGATTATGTGATGATTGTGTGGGTGCTAGTAGTGTGAATATGTTTAAAAATAAAATCGACACATACCTCAGAAGGGCTGGATATATGTAGATAAAAGGGTTGGACTCTCGATAAGCCAAAGGGCTTCCTTGTCCACCTGCCATCTAGAGTTAATTCTCTGGATGGCAATCTTGTTAAATCTTGTTAAATCTTGTTAAACATAAAAAATGGCGGGGTGGTAACATCGTTGGAAATCTGTTGTGTATGTTTTGAGCTATAATTCACCATTAACTGAAGACAATTATTATATACCACTCAGGACTTGAATCGCACATTCTCTCCAACAGCATGATGTCGGGAAAGTTAGAGAAGAAAAGTGGGAAAGCAAAGAGAGCGACTTCCCGCCGGACACACTGCCACTGGGTATAGAAGATGGCGACGTTAGATCAGCCATTCTCACACTACTTGAACACGACGACAATATAATGCATCTTAGCCGCTGTCACAAAGGTGATAGTGGTTAAATTGATGGATTGTCAAAACTTCAAAGACACGCTGTTAAGAGTTGGATGGTATCAAACAAGAGATTCATGATTCCTGCGACATCGAATATGACAATGTTTATGACAATGTTTAAGACGATGTTTCTTCAAACAATAAATTTAAATGATATAATTTATTGTTACTATCTTCTCAAGTATCATCTACACATATTGCAACGAAGATTACATATTATTTCGAAATAGATTCGCTTGTTGTATGTTAATATGCATTAGATATCGGATTGACATAAGGCCTCCCTTCAAGAACAGGGGATATAAGACGTGTACATCGAACTACTGAAAGACATCTACACCAACAATTCGGTGACAGTCCACCTACACAAAAAGTGCAACACAATCAACAACTACAATACGACAGGGTGACACCATATCGCTCAAGCTGTTTACGGCAACATTCGAAAGCATGTTATTCCGAAGACTGACCTGGGAAACCAGAGGCGTGAGGATAGACAGAGAATATCTCAGTTATTTTCGCTTCGCTGACAACATACTCATATGAGCTACTACACCGCAAGAACTAAAACAAATGCTGCAGGAGCTAGCTGATGAAAGTGAAAAACAAGGTCTGAAGATGAATATTTCGAAGACAGAATTGATGCTTGAAAATGACACACCAATAACAATGTGTATCAGCACTACGGAGATAGAGAAAGTTGAAAGTAACGTCTATCTGGGACAGCGATACAGTATCAAAGACAAAAACCAAGACAAGGACATTCAAAGAAGAATCTCCGCCGGCTGGACAGCATTCACCAAACACCGCGACATATCCAAGGGTAACTTTGGAACCTGCTTGAAGAAACAAACCTACGACACATGCGTACTTCCATCGATGATATACGGCGTGGAAACATGGGCACTCACCATGCAGGCAAAGAACAGGCTAGCAGCCACATAAACAAAGATGGAAAGAAGTAAGTTAAAAATCACATATCGAGAGAGAAAAAACAAACATATGGGTAAGAGAGAAGACAAACGTCATAGACGTGATAGAACAAATCAGAAGACAGAAGCGGACCTGGGCAGGGCACATCAGCGGACTACGAGATGACATATGGACATCGCGTATCACAACCTGGAGACCTTACGAAGAGAAACGATCTAGAGGAAGAGCGGCGTGACGGCGGAGAAACGAACTAGACGAGTACTGGAAGGGCACCATCTAGCAGAGGATAGCGCAAGACAGGCATATTTGGAAACGACATGCTCAGGCCTTCGCCCATTTATTTACATGCCTTGAATAGAGATGAAGATACAAACCCTTTTAGCTTACCTAATATAAATAGTAATATAATTATGATAATGACATACTTTCTGATAATTTCAGAAATATTCACTTTCAATCTAAAGTATTTCATCTAAACATTCAAGGACTGTCATCAAAATTGATAATCTTAAACATTTATTATCTCATTGATCGGAAGCTCATGTAGATATTGATTACAATTATCATATTTTGTGAAACCTTCTTAAATGACGACAATGCTTAACTATATAAACTGCCCAATTTTTGTGTGGCTTGTAAAAACAGGAAAACTGAAACTAAAGTTGGTATTGCTATATAAGTGCATGGAGATTTCCAATATAATATTCGTGATGATCTTGGCATCTTAGTTGAGGGTGCAATGCCAATACAGTTGTCAGTACATATGTCAGTTCATCACTTAAATATTATAAATCATTTTTAAATAAAATTCCAAGCTCTAATTACCAGATCATAATTGGAACAGATCCAAAAAATATATAAAATTGGACTCCCTTAAACTCTTTAGTGACTTGCTAGATATTTGTTGGTGCTAACGTGGTTCCTACTATTACTAAACCAACATGTGTCACCCATATATCTATTACCCTCAATGATAATATATTTATGTAAGATATAGCAACTCCATTCCGGCGTCCTTTATAATGACATATCTAACTATTTGCATTATTCTGTTTGAATAGGTAAACGGAAGTCACCCAAACCATTACGTGAGCCGCTTATTTTCAAACACAGGTCAGTTTCCAAAGTATCCATCCGTCATATAAATTCCACTCTTATATAAATTTATTGTACTAACTTACAGTACACGGGTTAGCCGTAAATGATGCATTTAAACAATTTGTGACACAACTCCACAATGTTGTTGATTCCTTAGCCCCTATATATATATATACATATATGTATATGTATATATATATATATATATATATATAATAAATAAAAGCGGGCCGAGAATATAAATTTTCATTTTATTTTAATAATTTTCCCAAAGGTCAAAAGGAAAGATCAGTTATATATTAAGATAAAATGAAAATGTTATATTCTCGGCCTGCTTTTATTTATTTAATATATATATATATATATGTATATATATATATATATATATATATATATATATATATATAATAAAAGCGGGCCGAGCATATAAAATTTTCGTTTTATCTTAATACATATAACTGATCTTTCCTTTTGTCTTAAGCAGAGCAAAGCAACATTGCTTGCTGATGACACCACAGTATATATGAGTGGAAATCATATTACTAAATTTATAATGATATGAATAAAGTACTTCAAGAAAAAAATTATACTACATATTAAGTGTGTATTATTGGATATGTTCATCTGGAATCAAATCATTCTTATCGTATATATATATATATATATATATATATATGAAGAAAAAACAATAATTGCACAATAATATTTGTTCATTTCTTATCAGCTGACCATGTCATAGTTGTTACTTAGTAGTTATGGTAGTGTATTAATTGTCCTTTTATAGTTATTGATTGCACGCTGTATCTAGAACAACAAATCTACCATTATCAGTGATTGGCAGCGACCAGTTACTCAGCTTATTTGTTTTCATCAAACCATTGTATACGCATATAAACTGGTAACAGCCTTGGCTCTGTTGTTCTCAGCCGCATGCTGGTGTCTCTTTCCGTCAGTGTATCCAATGCCTGTCTACACAGCCATGCATTGCCATTTTCAGCCACTGCCTCCCATTTCACCGTAACTACCACGAATTCTTTTCCGACGAAAAACCAAAGGTGGCTGCCATAGTTAGTTATTAAGATAGTTTCAGGTTAACTACCACAAGTTCTTGTCCAGTGAGAAATTCAAAATGTCCGCCCATTTAGTTTTTAAGATATTTGACTATAACTACCACGAATTCTTGTCCGACGAGAAATCCAAGATGGCTGCCCTAGTTAATTGTTTTTAAGATAGCGCCGGATTAATTACAACGAATATTCTTGTACGACGAGAAATCTGAGATGGTCGCCTAGTTAGTTTTCTAGATAGCCACAGATTAACTACCACGAACTGTTGTCAGACGAAAATCCAGGATGGCTGTCGTAACTAGTTATGAGATATCCCAAATTAACTACCGCGAATTTCTGTACGACGCGAAATCACGGATGGCCGTCCTATTAGTTTTTTACGATAACTTACCCTAACAACAACGAAAATTTGTTCGACTAGAATTCCAAGATGGGTGCTTAGTTAGTATTTGAGATACTTGACCCTAACTACCAGAATTCTTGTTCGACGAGAAATTCAAGATGACTGCTCTAGTTAGTTTTTAAAGATAGCGCCGGATTAACTACCACGGAATCTTGTTCGACTATAAATTCAAAATGGTCGCACAGTTAGTTTTTAAGATAGCCCCAGATTAACTATCACGAATTCCTGTCCGATAAGAAATCCAAGATGGCCGTCTCAATTAGTTTTTAAGATAGCCCTAGATTAACTACCACGAACTCTTGTCCGACGAAAAATCCAAGATGGCTGCCATAGTTAATTTTTTTTAATACCCCAGGTTAACAACAGTGAATTCTTGTGAGATGAGATTTCCAAGATGGCTGCCTCAATTAGTTATTAAGATAGCCCCAGATTAACTACCACGAATTCTGCCGCCCCCATGTTGCGTTTCCCAAAAGAGTCTCCTATGTTAAAAGATAGGAATTTTGACCTACAGAAAATACACACACAAATTATTGTAATATTGTAGAATGAATTTTGTATGTTAACAGATAGGCCGCTTTCCAATAAACAGGTCGTTTTGGGTCTTTTTGGATGGAACTCCACAAATTTCACTTTCACATCACATTTGGCACCTGTGTTAAGAGATCGGGAAAATGTTCGTCCACCTAAATATTCCCAATTGGTTTTGACGGGAAATTTTAAAGCGTAAATGACTCCGTTGCTCTTACAGGGTAGTTTTTCCTATCTTGTAACGTTGGCTCCACTAACTCCGGACTCCTAGCTTATTCAGTGTGTGCTAAATTATATACATTAATACTGTTATGGAAACAATAAAATTTGGGACTGCTCTAGGGTGACATTAACTGAGAGATGAGTGTATTACTGAGGCTACCATAAAGCAAGGTTTAACTCTACTCATTTAAACGGAATGCATGTTGCTAACTGTCGACATTGAAGAGTGTTACCTTTGGCAATCCTTTGTCTATTGTACCTTGTCAACCTTCATGGTTTTTAATGCAACAGAGCCTTGGCTGTTCGGCCAACAAATACATCAAAGCAACTGTTCCTAAATATGTAGGGGAGACCGGGACTAGTTGAAACAGTTGTTTTGTTTTGTGAATAATTCGAAATGTCTTTAATTTACCAAAAATACAACACTCACCCGTAAACACACAATTACGTCACATAAGTAGCTCGTAATAATTTTTTTACTTTCAGGATTATCTTACATATAGCCACTTTATTGAACATGTTCCGTTTGTTTCAAATAACCCCGCATACGGGGGTTAGTTGAAACTGTCCATGAGGAAAGTTAAAACTCTCGTTCTATTGTATCGATTTTCACGTTTTTATTTAACGTTAATACATATTAAGTAGACTTAAGAAAGATAATCGTAAAACATGCAACAAACAACATCAACGTTTATGGCATGCCGTGCCTCATCAAACTTAAACTAGCATGCTGAATTGATAAAGAAAACGGAAGGCTAAAAACACACCGACATTCGCAATTCTAGCACACGAATAATCTATCCCCTGTTGTATAGTTTTCGTGTGTCCACTTCGCTCGTTCAGTACATTGAATCTATTTTCGCCTGGTAGACTGTTGTTAATTATAATAATAAGTTTATTTTTCTTTGGCAGCCATAGAGACTGAAAAGTACAATAGGTACATTAAATTTATAAAACAATTAAATACAGTAGATTATCAAAACACTAAATGTAATATACAACCTAAATAAGTTAAATTATAACTAATTAAAATGTATAATTTGCGTATAAATAAGTAAATAGAATAACTAATTAAAACAAGATTCACTGTAAATTGCGAGTAATTCGTAGGAAATAAAAATTGATGTCCGGTTACTGTCAGTGATACAGTCCATAAGTTATAAGAGTTCTTAAAGCGTTCGGTCCTACACCGAGGAGCACTGTACACACGTGCGTTTCGGGTTGCGTATGGAGGTGTCCGGGAGGGAGGCAGTAGATGGTGCAGTTTGTGGTTAGGTTGTTGTATGTTCGTGAATAGAGTTCTGCACAATGTCTCCCTCCGGTCTGCCAGCGTTGGTAGTCTCGCTGTGGCGATGGCTTCGTCGTAATTTTAACACACATCATGGAATATTATCGCATAACTCGTCTCTGGATACTTTCCAGCTGCTTGGTTTGCTTTATCGTTAAGCTCGTATGCCACACATGGCAGGCATACTCAAGGACCGATCGGATTAATGTTTTAAATATATCTTGACGAGATGATGGGGGTCAACTCCTGCTCAAGCAAGAAATATAGTCTTTGCGACGCTGTAGCGGTGATTTCGTCGATGTGAAGTTGCCACGTAGTAGGCGAGTGCAGTTTACTTGTTCTATCTGTCTGTCGTTGATCATTATCGGCTGGATGTCTGGTGTGTTTTTTCTTGAAGCATATGCACATTTCCTTCGTTTTGTCGTAGTTCAATGCCATTTTATTGGTGGCAGTCCACTGTGCTACTTCGTCTGCCGCTATAGGTGAACATGATTCCCATATTGTGCAATCGTCTACATATTTGACATGTTCACAAGCTGTTTGTAAGTCATTTATATGATGCACAAAACCGATCGGGCCGAAGATTGTTCCTTGTGGCACGCCTGCATTGACAGTAGTGTACTTCGACTTGATACGGCCGATCTTCACTCGCTGTATGCGTTGACATAAGAAGGGTGTTAGCCATTTGATTATGAAATTCGGGAGTCCAAGTGACGCGCATTTAATTAGCAGAGTGTGGTGGTCTACTCTATCAAACGCTTTGCTAATGTCAACGAGTAGTACGCAGATCATGGTTCCGGTGGAATCGAGCGCTGATTTCCACCTGAGCTCTAGCTCGATTAGTGCGTGCACTGTGGATGTTCCCTTTACTGAACCATATTGTTGAGGGTCAACTTGGTCTTCAGCGATGGCCGTTATCCAGCCACACATGAATTGCTCCAGGCATTTGGACAATACCGGCGTGAGTGATATTGGGCGTAGGTCTTTATGGATGAGCTTCGGCGGTCGTACTTTGGGTATAGGTGTGATGTCGGCGCAATTCACAGCAGTGGCACAGTCCCTTCCCGCAGGCTGCTGTTGAAGATCGCGCACACGAGGGGAGCAAATATGGTGGCGTAGTCCTGTAGAATTCAGTTAGGTATTTCCTCGGGGCCGACAGCTTTGTCTGTTCTAATCCGTGATAGAGAATTGGCCACTTCTGCGACGCTGATGGTGTAGGTATCTGGAACGGTAGTATCAACTGCTAACTGAAGGAATGTATCGTCCGGTGACAGAGAAGTTAGATCGTTCGTCACGGATTGGAAGAAATCGCACAGGTCGTTGGTGAGAACGTCTAGATTTCCGGAGTAATGCGCGTTAGCGAGTCCCTGCAATGACACCAGCAATGTCTTTAACGTCGTTCCACCATCGTTTCGGGTGATCTTTCTCAAGAGACTGGATTTTCCGTTCGTAGTATCTCCGTTGCAATCACTTTCTCTCGCGGTTTACTTTGTTTCTACATACAGTAGTTGGTTTCCACCAAGAAGTGCACTCTGGCGGCGGCGAATTAGATAGCGACAATTAAAATCTATCCAAGGTCCGTGACTTGAGCATCGTCTGAATTGGCGCTCTGGAAGATGCAAATCAAGTAATGTTCTCATACTAGAGTTGAATAAATTAAGTTGCGCTTCGCAGGTTGGTAGACGGAATAGCGTTTGCCATGAGATGGCTCGAAGCGCTGTCGCAAAACGGGCCCGGTCACACGGTTTGTGACTGCGCGAAGGTGTGCTTGAGATCGCCGGTATGGTATAATTTGACGATGTCGACGAAATACAAACAACCACCTTATGATATGTGAGGCCGATTAGCGCGGAAATGACAGGGCGACGATAAAAGTTAGGTAAGTTAGTGCAGACGTTATCCAATATCGCATTTCCTCTTGTTGGTTGGTCGACAATCTCTTTCAAGTCGTGATTTCGTTTCAAGTGATAATCCTTCATCTTGTTGAATTCGCCCATTATGACGATACCTGTATATGGGTGGTGTCGGCGTATGTAGTCTACATACTGGTCGATGTGATTTAGCATTGCCCAATCATCTGACCCGGGAGGATGATATATGGTTCCAATTTGCGGGTGGTCGATGGACATCTTTGGTGGGCGTATTATCAGCTATCCACAATGTTTCTAGGTCGGGTTGATTTAGTTCGGGCCAATATTTACTTGGAATTGAGTCTCGAACATAGCAGGCTATACCTCCATGTTGGCGGCCGTCTTGTCTGTCTCTCCAGTAGATATTGAACCCGGACAGTGAGAGCGGGCCGTCTGGTATGCTGCTGGTGCACCACGTTTCTGTTATAGCTATAACGTCTACCCCGAGTTGTTCTTTATCACTTTAATTTCGTCCAGTTTACTAGACAGCGCTCCGCGAATGTTTGTATTGATTATCGTTGGAAGGTCCCATTTATTTGTTTGAACACATATCAGATTTCTACCATCAGCACCAGTTCCACAAATGTTCAATTCATTGTTGTTGTTATGGTGTGTGGGTGGTCGATGACCAATCACAGTGGGTATTCGGTGTTGTTTACGTAAACTTCGGCACCCGCGCTTGGTAGGAGGTCTCGCAGCATATAACACTGTCATATAACACTGTCCGCGTACTAACAAGTAGTGTAGGTGTAGAAGGTTTGGACGTGTTCTGTCATACTTGACCTGGTACAGCTACTTGACACTGATCTGCCGGCTGATTTGGTGTGTCTCTGGTTCTGATTGTCGTCAAGCCTGACTGATCACTAGTTCAGCAATGGCGAGATACAACTCACCCGGAAACTTGATTCATGTTGGCTTGAGTCATAGCTCTGGGAAATGCTGTCGCAACCATTCCGGCCACGTCATAAATGGTCTTGGTGCTCCCCGGATGTCCTAGGACCCATCCGTCGGATACTGCGTTGTAGTATTTCTTGAACGGCCTGTAAACGGACTACTGGCTGCAACTTATGAGATATGTGCGGCGGGAAGGATAGCATGACGACTCCGTTTTCTTTCGCGAAAACGAGGACCACGCTAGACAGATGTGATTCGCGATTGTCAAGGATAAGAAGAACGGTCTCCTGTCGAGAGCAGCGCACATAACGCACTAAATGTTGCATGAACTTGAATAAGTGTCGGATGTCATCCAACCCGAAGGATGTGCAACTCCAATGGAGTCAGGAGGAACATCATTGATGAAGGCATCCTTGTGGTTCACCTTTGGGAATACGAACATCGGTGGCACAGTGTTGACGACAGCACTGACAGCACAGCATAAGATCACCAGCTGTCCTTGTTCAGCGGAAACGATCGCGCCGACTTGTTTCACACCAGTAGAGGCGATGACGTTACATGGTCTTTGCACAGTGGTACAACATGTCTCATCGACGTTCCAAATGCGCGCTGGCGTCAACATTTCACTGCCATACAGTCGCTCTACGTTGTCGTAAAAAGTGTAACGTTCGCTCTATTAAAGCTCATGGCACGTCGAAGAGATATCGCTTCTGGCGTCCGCAATTATATTCCTGCATGTCATTTCAAGAAAGCAGTTAACCAGTCGATACCTGCTTTCGCGTTTAAGGTCCAACAGGCTGGCATTTTCCTTTTAAGTTCCCTTGCGTAATCGTAAGCGAGCCGATGCATCTCGGTGGTATTTAGCCCATAATAGAAGGAGGCATCTCTGGACATATGCCACCAATAATTCCTCTTGGTCGCTGGAGAACACGTTAAGATTATTAAAATATCCAGTGCGCATGTCTCCATTGGCGCCATTTTCACGAAATGTATTACAATATCGACGCAGAGTGCAGTGAGGAATGTTATATTGTGTGGCTTGTTGCGACAAGGGCGACCAGTGACGACCACCTCTCGAACTGCAGGCTTGATCCGTTCATGTTCCGCACGACCTCTGTCTGTTTTACGCTTGTAGGTTCTCATTGAAGTAGTCTACCAAGAAATAAATATTAAAAACTGTGATTAAGTGAATAAATCAAATCTCTCTCTCGCAATGGGTGATCAATTAATGTAAATTATTCATTAGTTTGTACTATTTTTTTTATCTAGAATGATCTGTATCATGTTATATGTATGCATAGGTCTACGTAATATACACGTAATTAAATTGAAATTATACATTGCGGCTTACATATCATGTATTTGCCTATACATATATTAATACAATAGATTCAATGAACCATTGCACGTAGCGTATTGAGGTTCTAATTGAAACATGTCCCAACTAACAAGTGAAAATGTTTCAACTAACCCCGCCAGGTTCGCGACAAATAAAAATGGCTGCATGCCAACTTGGGTTATGCAAATTCATTTCGGTAGCGATGCACATATGCCGATATGCAACTACCAGACACGGCTCAAATAGGTTCGGCATAGTGCCCGATGTGCTACGACTAAGGACACACTATTTACAGGGTAATTTATTTACGTAAACCTCTCTTCTTTACACAGCGTGCGTTTCATAGCGTCGATGTCAACGTGGATTGTGTATAATAACGTCGTTGATCGCCAGGGAACACCTTTTATTTGTTATTTACAACTGAGTCAGTGTAAGGTCAAAAGTTTCAACAAACCCCGAGTTTCAACTATTTCCGGTCAACCCTACCGCGTCAAGTATTCACGTACCGTTATCTGTAAACATATCAAGAACCGTGTGAATAGACGTGCCTGTGGTACGTCAACCGATGCCAGTATAATAGTTCGCCGAGTTGCCAGACTGGTCAGTTGACACGGTTGCGTTCGTATGATCAGTCTCAAGAAACGCGGGCCATTAAATATGACACGCATCATATCAATGAAGACGTTGCGAAGTAGGACACTGTTCGGCTACGTCGCAGGCTTATTAACGGGGTTAACTGTAATGCATTTCTTCGCGTCAAACACGCTGCATGTGCATTCTACGCGCGAAGGCTGCTTCCACGACAGCGGCATAGATAGCCACACGAACGAGCGTTCCGTCAACATCGTTTCTGCTTCTAAGCCACGTATTAATTCAGCCTTGAAAGCTCCACCTGAACCCTGGCAGGATTTATTCAAGGAAGAAGAAAAAGAATCTGCCAAAGGTATGTTCTAATATAATTATTTAACAGTCACCCCCTAGACTGCCGGACAGTAACTTTGTACGGCTTAGGATTTAGGTTTGCGATTTATATCCGTGTGTGCGTGTGTGCGTGTGTGTGTGTGTGTGTGTGTGTGTGTGTGTGTGTGAGTGTGTATGTATGTGGGTGAATGTGTGTGTGTGTGTGTGTGTGTGTGTGTGTGTGTGTGTGTGTGTGTGTGTGTGTGGATGTGTGTGTGTGTGTGTGTGTGTGTGTGTGTGTGTGCGTGTGTATGTGTGTGTGTGTGTGTGTGTGTGTGGGTGTGTGTGTGGATGTGTGTGTGTGTGTGCGTGTGTGTATGTGTGTGTGTGTGCGTGTGTGTGTGTGTGTGTGTGTGTGTGTGTGTGTGTGTGTGTGTGTGTGTGTGTGTGTGTGTGTGTGTGTGTGTGTGTGTGTGTGTGTGTGTGTGTGTGTGTGTGTGTGTGTGTGTGTGTGTGTGTGTGTGTGTGTGTGTGTGTGTGTGTGTGTGTGTGTGTGTGTGTGTGTGTGTGTGTGTGTGTGTGTGTGTGTGTGTGTGTGTGTGTGTGTGTGTGTGTGTGTGTGTGTGTGCGTGTGTGTGTGTGGGGGTGGGTGTCGTACAGACTGTTTGTTGTGACATATAAAGGTTATAGGATAGATGACGGTTTGCAACATTTAGTTATCCCTCGTGTGATTCTTCAGATTATTTGCCTAGGCTGTAAGTATCTACGTAGTTTCATGCGGTTATCATAAATTGCACAGTTCAGCCAAAATTCGTGACATATCGGTTAGACTACCCGATAACATACTTTTGATCGCGTAATATGAGCAATAAGGGCGTTGTAGAAAATGATCAATAACGTAGGCGATGATATAACAAACATTTATGTAATATTCATATATTGATAAGTTACCAAACCATTGTTCAGTAATGTCGAATACCACTAGTGTTTTAACTTATGATGTGCATTGAGTTAATTCTAAATGCATTTGTGTGTATGCAGTTGCTAAGAGAACAATTGTGTTGCAAAGCAACCAAGTTATATTTAATGACAATTCATATTAGACCAATTTTTACTGATACAGGTAGGTAGCATGATATTTCCTTTTTGATCAATATTATACAAATTAGGTTATTTTTCAGTGTCAGATCGGTCGTCATTTTGTTTTGTAATATAATATTAAACCCACAGTTTACCATCTTGGATTTTGAGAATCAGCAATCCCAAATTACCCTAAAACCGTTTTAGCATATTCTATTAAAAATGCTACTAAAAACGTTTTAAACGCATACATATTTAGATTTTTGTACTAGTCTACAATGACGCTTTCATTTATTTCTCGACGTTACACTAACACGCGTGTAGTTCTTGAGTTCCATCATTTTGCACCAAACACAGTGTTACACCCAACACACGAACAACGACATGGTCGTTGTGTGTGTGACGTGGCGTCGAAGGGTCGACACGGTCGTTGTGCCCCAAGCTACCCTTGTTTCACAAAGGGTATCTATATCCATATGTGCGCTTTGTGTACTTCGTATGTGGGTCAATGTTTCAATACCGTTCTTTCCGCTCCAGCGAAGGCTGTAAACATTTCAAGTTAACTCGCGTCTACGTGTCTTAAACTGATACGCCCCTTACACACGTATCCGCTATTCGTAGGCTATTTGAATTAGCCTCGCACTGCTTGGCATCGTAACAAGACAAACACTTTTCCCTAATGTGTAGTTTATGTTTTCCACATACTCAGAACTCAGAATCAATTTATTTGACCTATAAATACGATACAAATACAACGATTAACGTAAGTAGGGTAGGGTGGGGCATGGAGCCCCCTTAAGGAAAAATGGGCATATTTAAGCATACCGTGAAAATGTTGAGGTTTTTGCGCTTGCACACGATTGCGGGGTACCTATTCCATGTTTCACCAAAGGCTTTCTGTCATCTGACGGCACTAACTTCTTGTCTTGCCTCATACGTGGGGCAAGACGCCCTTTAGTGTGGGGCAACCGGCCCCCAGGGGGCGTCTTGCCCCAATGAGAAATTGTGGTGAAACAAACATAAATTTAATCTGTAAAATGCGTTGAATAATTTCAAATAAGAAATACGAACTTTATTAAAGCATATTAAACGACATCAGGCAACAGATGAACAGATGGCACATAATGCACAGTCAATCGCTCTCCGATTCACAGTTGGGACACGTGAAAAAGGCCTGTCCCGCGGTCCAATCTTCGTGGGCCCATTTCTTGCACAGTTGACATTGCACCCACACCTCTCGTGATCTGCTATCTTTGAATGGCTCTCCGCAGATAATGCAGGGCCATTCTTCCTCCTCGCTACTGGAGCTCACGCGCCTTTTCTTTGCCGTGTGTCTCTTCACTCCTGTCGCCAGGGACTTCTTCTCGAGCTTGGGTATGCGTTCTTTCTTCGCCTGCTGCATAGCCAACTTGTTCTTATGCGGCGTCGATGTCAGAACAGTGGCACACTCGGCAATGAGGCTGCCGAATAGCCAGATCAGGGTGGCGCTTGAAGAAGCCGTGAAGCCAGTCTCGGCCGGCCATCTTTGTTTCGGCGTTGAACGTGTGCACAAGCCCCAGCTTCACCGCGAGATCGTACGCGAGGCGCCTGACGTCCACGGTCGTCAAGCCGTACAGGCACTTCTCTATATACGCGATGTGTTCGCGCAGCGTGCGTTCCACGTCAGCCGATAGTACTGGTTGCCTTGGGCTGAGAGATAACGATCCCACAGTGGCGACTTTCTTGTTGCGGTGTCTTCGCAGCGTCCTGGCCGGAATGCCAAAACGCCGACTGACAGCCTTCATAGGCTGGTTCTCCAGCGCTGCCAGTGCCTACTTCAACACATCGTCCCCACAGGCACCCCGTTCCGACTTGCGCTTGTACGTGCGGACCACTTTTACACAGGAAAATGTTAGTCAGTAGATGTTCAATCTGTCATAGGCCTATTGCAAATTTGCATTCAAACACATGCCGTATTTATTATTTATTTATTTATGCCTATTTATTTATATATTTATTTCTTTGTTTATTTCTTTATTTTGTTTAAACGTATTTATACAGGGTAGGCTAATACATTCAGATTATAAAAAAAAAATTCACTGTAGCCCTGTGCTTATACATAATTTATGGAAAAAATACAGGAATAAAAAAACAATATATATAAATACCATGTTGCAAATACACAGACAATAAAATAGGACAATTAATATAACAATTACATCATAATATAATGCAATAATTATTGGTAATATAGAATGATATAAAACATAATATACAAATACTATAAATAAAATAATATTTAGTTGTAGCTCTAAGGCTAGGCCTTGCACGTTAGCCTATGTTGATGTGTAAAACAAACAATTAAAAAACGTGGGGTAAGATGCCCCTCAAGGAGCAAGAAGCTCCCGGGGCGTCTTGCCCCACGTCGTTGGGGGCGTTTTGCCCCCAATAGGTTTCATGCAGACATGTGCCGATGGTCAAATTACATTTAATTATCGCCCGTTTTGCATGGTAATAATTGAAACTACTGATATAAACGATGCATAAAGTAACGACTATGTGATATCGCACGTAATCTCTGTCTCATAATCATACATCCAGTATGTAAAATTTTAACATTAAACAAGCTAAAAACTTCAAGTTCACTTTGTTGTTACACATCGTTGTTTTAGCGTTCTTGCGCGTTCGGACGCAATGAATGCTAGGTGGCAGCATTGTTTTCATCCACCAGAGACAGGCAGCAAACGATCGAAATATTGAAATACCTAGGGGGCGTCTTATCTCGAGGGGGCTTCTTACCCCACCCTACCCTAATAGATAAGGTCGGGAGACTACCATTAAGATATATAATATCGCTAGCACAGGAGCCACCCAATAAATGTAAACAACAATAAAATGTACATGATACAAATCAGAATAGCATATGACTTGTTTTTATAGTTGATAATAACTCAATGTATATGCATACGTAATACAAGGACTGATTATATGTACTCGTGTACACATTGACGTACATAATATGGATACTTAGGTATACATTTCAATACATACCACTTGTTACACGTGCATGTCAGCATGGATGTATAGAATACACTGGATTAACCGCTTCCCTGCTTTGACGCCACACGTCTGTGCGCGCCTTTTCGCCGTGAAACCCAGATAACAGGAATTAAATCAATAATCATGTGTACCCTCTATCGTGCCCCAAATGACTCTCATGGAACTCAAATCGAAGAACTAGACCTAGCCCTTTCTAAATTAGGTAACAAGATCAACACACATAATGTCATCATTACTGGCGATTTCAACCTCCCTAACTTCAATTGGGAAATTCACCAAGTCACACCTAACAATGGATACAGTACAACTGCTGCCAATAAATTACTCTCTCTTACAGAGGAACATGGATTGATCCAACATGTCAAGGAACCCACGCACAGACAGGGAAATGCCAACAATATTTTAGATCTTGTCTTCACCAATAGACCTGGGTTAATAAAGAAGATAAATGTAGTAGACGGAATAGCAGATCATAGCACAGTCATCATTGATGTAAACATCTCGCCCAAATGCAAACATCGTCCGAAATGTAAAGACTTCATTATAAATAAAGCCGACAACATTAACATCCAGAAATCTCTTGAAAACTTTACACATGAATACTTCTCTCAAAACCAAAACATGACAGTCAATGACAAGTGGAATCTTGTTTCCACGAAAATCAACAACATTATGAACCAATATGTACCGCACCGTCTTACTACTTCAAGACACAATCTTCCCTGGTTCAATAAAGATTTAAAGAAAATGTGCAAAAGAAAGAAACAGCTATATAACAAAGCAAAAAGAGCTAGAAATCCAGAAGACTGGAAATAATTCTGTGACATCAGGAGAAACATGCATAACACCTTCGTTCTGCTAGACTATCCTACATAAGTAAATTACTGACAACAACAATAACAGAGAAACCGAAATGATTTTGGAGCTTCATTTCTAAAATTAGACAGGATAACCAGGGCATTGGAGATCTTAACATTGCGGGTAACATCATTAGCGACGACCAACATAAAGCAGAAGCCTTAAACAATCAGTTCCAAAGTGTCTTTACACACGAAGGAAATTCCACCCTACCAGATATGGCCAGAAGTCCACATGGAGAAATTCCCAAACTAACAATTTCACTTAAAGGAGTACTTGATCAACTTTCCAAAATTAACATTTCTAAATCGCAAGGACCAGATGGCATTCCACCATGGTTCTTAAACAGATATGCCTCTCATCTAGCACCAGTAATACACGACATTTTCCAATCATCTGTTGACTCTGGACAAGTCCCCAATACCTGGAAAGAAACCAATGTAACAGCAATTTTTTAAGAAAGGAAGTACAGCAGAAACATCTAACTACATACCAATATCCTTAACACCTGTGGTTTCTAAACTTCTTGAACACACCATACATAGTCACATTATGAAACACCTTGAACAGCACCACATTCTAACTGACCACCACCATGGCTTCCGTGCCAAAAGATCAACTGATACACAATTAATTCAAACAATCCATGACATAAGCAAATCACTTGATCAGAAGAAATCTGTAGACATGGCCATCCTTGACTTTACCAAAGCATTCGATAAAGTTCCACATAAAAGACTAATCCACAAACTCAAACACTATGGCATCACAGGTCCAATATCATCATGGATAAATAGCTTCCTTACAGGAAGAACCCAACAGGTTGTTATAAATGGATCCAAGTCAACATCAACTCAAGTCATTTCTGGGGTACCACAGGGCACAGTACTGGGGCCTCTACTTTTCCTACTTTACATAAATGACCTGCCAGACAATATTTCCTCAACTGTTCGCCTTTTTGCAGACGACTGCCTGTTATATTCACCGATTAACACTGACCAAGATACATCTGTCCTCCAAAACGATCTGCTCAAACTTGAGAAATGGCAACACACGTGGCTTATGAAATTCAACCCCACTAAATGTTATACAATGACAATAGCCTCAAGAAAACCGACACCAAATCTCTACACCTTCTGCGAACAACAACTTAAATCTGTTAAGTCACACTGTTATCTTGGCATTCATATATCAAATACATTAAATTGGACAATACAAAGAAACTCAGTCACAAAAAAAGCACAACAGACATTGGGAATTATTAGAAGAAATTTAAATAAATGCCCAACCCAAATCAAGTCCATAGCCTACACAACCCTTGTCCGCCCTATACTTGAATATGCGTCAGCATCACGGGATCCACATTGCCTAAGAAATATCAAACTCATAGAAAGAACCCAGAGACAAGCCGCCAGATTTTGTAAGAACAACTATTCTAGAGAGCCAGGAACGGTAACACAACTCCTTAAAGATCTCCAGTGCGACACCCTCCAATCAAGAAGAAAAACCCAGACTTAGCATATTATATAAAATGGAACATAACCTCATAGATATCCCACTAGATCAATACACCAAACGCAACACCAGATGCTCACGTAAACATAATAAACAGTTAATACAAATCAGGCACTCGACAAACATATTTGGAAACAGCTTTTTCCCAGTCACAATAAAAGAGTGGAATTCTCTACCTCCAAGCGTTGTATCAAATACAACACTGAATCCATTCCAGATTAGTCTAGCCCAACATGTAAAAAATTAATCCATAAGAGCCACCATGCGCATTGGCGTGATGTGTCCATAGGACATTTTGCCAGTCAAAATACAGATACAGATACAGATACGTTTCTTTAGAACGAGCCGTGCTACACTGCTCTGAACAGACCATTAAAACCGAATTGCAATAATCAAGACGGGACGTTATTAAAGCAGTGACAAGTCTAGCAGAAGCGCTTTTAGAAATATACGGCCGGATGGACGCAGTACGTATTAATTCTAGAAAACAGGCACGACAAACACTGCTGTTTTGTTCCTGCATGGAGAGTGTCTGCTCAATTCTAACTCCAAGGTATTTTACTGAATTTTTGAAAGGGATATTACTACCACCGATGTCTACAGAATCACTGTCTACCAATCTGAGACGAGATGAAGCCAACAGTCATTACTTCTGTTTTGTCAGTGTTCAACATCAACATATTGCTGTTCATCCAAGATAAGACGTCATCAATACAATCGTGAATGCTTGACTCGACTGTACAAAACTCATTAAGAGGAGCACTTTTTGACAGCTCAGTATCATCAGCATACTTGTAAAAATTGCACTCATAAGCAGAAATCACATCTTACAGTCAGCAATTAAATTAACTTTTTAATTATGCATCGGTTTGTCGCCAGCAACAAAATCACTGGTGAGCAGTTTACGAAATTACTAAGGCACAATGTGTGAACGGAAATGGCCTGCAAAACAACATTTTGAAAAAACAAATCTAAAACTGTACAGCCAACTGATAATTATTTAGCATATCAGATAGTATAGGCATTATCCTGATTCCGCGCTTTGAAATTAATTTCATTTAGTATTTTCCAGATGCGGCATGACATCGACTTAAGAACGTTGCTGTTGCTAACCCAATTTCTCAAGTCTCTCTTAACAATCTTTGGTGCTTAATGATCACTGTTCTTTCTTTTCCCACGTCTATCAACATGATTTACGCGGCAGATTTCCATCCTCGTGGCGTCTTTCCAAAACATGCTCACAGCGTGGTTTGCTTACAATATAATGGGTGCACTAGGTGGAAATAGGTAACTGTTGGTGCAGAGCAACAGTACATTAACTGGCAAAAATTAACGAGAAAGAAAACAATATGTTCTCCAACTTTCGTCATTCATGAATGGAAAACATGAACATATTTTGGTTGACAACTATATATTTTAATTTCCTGCAACTCAGTGAACGTGGTTCTGCGAACCACTTAACAATCAAGCACTAATACGTTGCATGAAGTATTTTGATCGGGGGTTAAGATACTATGAAAATCGATATACTATCGTACACAGGTTATTACAATCAAGGCGTGGAGTTGCGCCATATGGAGTTGCTGTGAAAATGCTGTCGCACATTTATGGCAAATTGTGTCCCATGTTGTTGTGCATGTGTTGGGTGTACAATTGACGTCCTTTTGTGGTTGGTTGGCAGAGGGAGCAACATGACCGCTTCGTTATGGCGGAGGTCGGCGGAACAAAACTAAATAAAAGGAATTTTGGTTGGTCTGTGCGGCGGCAGGTTGTTCAAGATATTAGAGAGACAACCCATGTCTATATTTCTTTTGTTTCCCGACAAACGAGCATAATAGGTATACTGTTTGTATAACTTTTATATGTTGTCGGAACAACATTCGTGTTACATATATAATATATAATATTAAACTAAATATGAAGAAACCTTGCGCATGAGATCCATATTGTACACATTTTACAATTATGTTATCGACTGATTGCATACACATTGTTCTGAAAGTTGCTTTGAATTCAATGCTAACGATTTGTGAACGACGAAAGCTGAACGATATAACTATCATCGATCTGCGTACAAGATATACTAATACGTTCTTAAATAATTGCATCTGTAAGCGAATGTTCGTTGTAACGCAACGCTTATCCCATCAATACATACTGTTACCAGACTGTCTCTCTAGGAAAATATTTCTTCTATTACAAAAAGAAAATGAAATGAATGTTGGGGTTTGTAATGAATTGACTGGTGAATTGCATTGGCTTTTCATGTCATAGGAGACTGAATATGCAGGCTTGGGGGCTCAGCCCACAATATATGTATGGTGGGGAGCTGGAGATAGTATTACCCCCAATATCTTGGAAAGGGGGGTGCAGTTGGACATGTTTTGATCAGTCTCAAGGGGAGAAGCAGTAGGAGGTTTTAGTTAGTCTCAAAACCGTCTCAAGTTGAGTGCAGTTGGACGTTTTGGTGAACTTCAATAATTGTGAACGTCACGGTGAACAAATGCCAACATCACTCCTTCCGCCATCCTCTGTCAAGGTCCGACAGTGGAGTGGTGAACTCTGGCACCACCCATTATTAATTTCGTATCGGCGCCAATGTTTAACACACACGCAAGCACGCACGCACGCACCCACACACTGCATACGCACGTAAACTATTTAATATTATTAATTAATACATTTTATTATATCAGTTAATTAACTAATGATTTTTTGTTTTATGAAAATGGTAGGACCATTTGAGAGTTGAACTGCTTACCTGCTCGCTCTTAATTCTGTATATTCTATATACTACTTATTACGCTGGTTTAATTAGTTTTAAAGATCAATTAAATGGATAATTAATATGCCTAATTTATGATTTACACATAATAAAATTATTACTTTCAATGACGTTTATTTGCGTGTTGTTGAACATTTTCATAATAGCGTGCATCCTACCTCAACATAGTGAGCATCAAAGCTGTAATTATGATATGTTTAGCGTCAATATAACAATATACCCCTACGGCGTTAGGCATACTTGCAATCCTGCCATTAGGGCGTTTCCGCTCAGCAGTAGAACAATGATAGCAATAGGGGAAGCTAGCGACTGACAGGTGTTATTCTTAATACGTCTTTGGTATAACTTCGAGAACTAAATTAAAGCTTCAGTGTAGGCTGGTGCCAACATTTAAAAGCACCCCGTACACACGTTTATTGTTGAATACGTTTCGTATGATTTTTTGTAGAATACTCTAAAACGGTTTTAAGATGGTTTTGGTGTGCTCAATCACAAAATGTCAAAGTATGCACGGGATCAGGACAATACATATACTATCTGATATACTAAATGATTATCAGCTGGCTGTACAATTGTAGATTTGTTTTCTTCAAAATGTTGTTTTGCAGGCCGTTTCTGTTCGCGCATTGTGCCTTGGTTACTTCGTAAACTGCTCACCAGTAACGTTGTTCCCGGCGACAAACTGATGCATATTTGAAAAAAAGTAACGTAATTGCTGACATGCGTGTGTAGCAAGTAGTATGTCGAACACATAAACTACACACGAGGTCTTGTTACGACAGCAAGCAGAGCGAGGCTAGTTCAAATCCGGACAGCGGATACATGATTACGGGGCGTGTTAGTTTAAGACAAATGAGTGCGAGTTAAGTTAAGATGTTGACAGGATAGGCCTTCGCTGGGGCGGGAAGAATGGCATGGAAACATCCACCCACACACGGAGCACACAAAGCGCACACACGGACATAGATACTTGGTGAGGGAACCTTCACCCTTGAGGCAGAACACCCGGTTTAGGGAAACAACGATATTGTCGTTGTGCGTGTGTTGGATGTGACATTGTGTTTGGTGTAAAATCATGAAACTCACTAAATACACGCTTGTTAGTATAACGTCGAAAAAAATGAATGAAATCTTCATTGTTGATTGGTGCCAAAATGTAAATACTGTGTTTAAAACTTTAAAAGGATTTTTAGTAGAATATGCTAAAACGGCTTTAGGGTAATTTGGGCGTGCTGAATCACAAAATCCATGAGGGTAATCTGTGGGGTTAATATTAAATTACAGAACAAAATGGCGCTCGATATGACACTGAAAAATAACTTAATTTGTATTATATCGATCGTAAAGGAAATGTCATGCTACCCACCTACAGTCAATATGATTTTATAATAACTAATAATGGTTCTAATCTGGTCGCATGTGGACACCTGGTCAGAGCTCGGCTAGTCGCTTGAACTGGTGACTAGATCTATGAAGCCTGACTTGTGTGTTATTTTTGGGCGATTTCAATCGCCCAGACATTCAGTGGCCTTGTGCAGTGGAACGTTGACCACACCTGCCCCGAGCACACACTAGATCTTGTCTTTGTGCATGGTGCAGAATGTAATGTTAAGAAAATAGATAAGATGGTGAACTCCACACACGACGCCCTGCTTATGAACTCATGTGTGTCAACAGATCAAAGCAGGAACCCGCGAAAGGTTTTGTTTATAACTATCGCAAAGCGGACTTCAGTCACCTAAGACATTTATTGTTTTGTATCCCGTGGTCGCTTCTCACTGACAGTACTTATGGCAGCATATCAGGCTCACCTTTAATTTTTTAAAGGCATGCCTTTAATTATCTAAATAATTTAATTGTAACCAATCAGAATCAGCGAAATGTATCAACAGAAGATTATTTCGCTGGTTCTGATTGGTTACAATAAAGGCATTTAATTATTTAAAGGCATGCATTGAATTAATTAATCTTCTGTTGATACACTTCGCTGGTTCTAATTGGTTACACTTAAATACGCGTACTTAATTAATTAAAGGCATGACTTTAACTTTACATACGCGCACTTAATTAATTAAAGGCATTATCATACTGTTACAACTACGCCTTTAACTTTAAATACACGTATTTATTTAATTAAAGGCATGCCTTTAAATAATTAAAGGTGAGCCTGATATGCTTTCATAAATACTAACATTGTCGAGAGTTTTTATCTATTTTTATGACACTTTGTATGCTGCCATAACCGAATGCGTTCGTGGACGTAAATACCCAGTATGGTATAATAACGACATGGTCGCAATCTTGAACGAGAAAGACACCGCACACAAAGCATGGAAATGCTCACATTCGTTATCTGATTATTTTCTTAACTACGAACCAGTTTTAAGAAACATAAAAGAGAAAGGTATTGTGACTACATATCGGAAATTGAACAGACCGTCAAACAAAACACCAAATTCAATTTTGTCAAAAGCAAGCAAAATACTGTCTACGGGGGCGCGCGATAGTGTAGTGGTTAGCACATCCGCCTGACATGCAGGCGTCCCGAGTTCAATACCTGGACCCGGCAGGTATGGAATATTTGGTGTAAAAACCTGGCTCTCAACATTGGGGATTGTGTATCCCTCGTGACTCGGATATCGCGTTAATGTCGGTCCCGCCTCAATTTGGGACGTAAAAGAACCGCTGAGGACGACAAGCACCCTGGCAGTGACCACCCTCAGTGCCAGCATATAGAAAGGTCGGCTTGGCGATAATGTTCTGAAAAAGGCTGACTAGTTGAATGAGACCTCATAAGATCATAACATATAACCACAATATATACAGACTAGTCAGTTAATAGAACGTTGCCGAGTGCTGGAAACAACTAGAACTAGAACTACTGTCAAGATTTCTAATTCAATGGCATATAACGGTATATAATGGTATATACATATGGTATATATCCAGCTGACATAGCAGAAATATTTTCTGATCATTTCGAATCTGTTTTATATTAGTAGATAATCTTGTTTATCCAAGTATTACCTCCATTCAATCCGACTCAATGACTAATATCAATGTGTCTTATGATGATGTCATCGGGATACTAAGAACCACCGATGTAAACAAAGATTGCGGTCCTGAAAATATGCAATAGGCTCACGTTACTAACCACGAATTATTGTCCAATGTAAAATGCAAGACGACCGACAGTAAGTGTTGAAGATACTTGACATCAACTACCACAAATTCTTATTCGATGAAAATTCCATGCTGGCTGCCCTAGTTAGTTTTTGACATAGCTCCAGGTTAGCTACCACGAGCTCAGTTAGTTATTAAGATACTTCACCCTGAGTGCCATACATTCTTATCTGATGAAAATTCAAGATGGCTGGCCTAGTTAGTGTTTAAGATACTTCACCAACTACTACGAATCCTTGTCCGACGAAAAATCCAAGATCACCACCCAGTTAGTTACTAACATACTTCACCCTAACTACCACGAATTCTTGTCCGACGAGAAATCTAAGATGGTCGCTTCAGTTAGGTTTTAATATAGTCCCAGGTTAATAACAACGAATTCTTGTCCGTTGAGAAATCCAAGATGGCTGCCTGAATTAGTTTTTACGATAGTCGCAGATTAACAACCAAAATTGGCCGTTTACACCTAAACAGGTCGTTTTTGATCTTTTTGGATGGAATTCCACCAAATTTAACTTTCACAGTTGACTCTCGTGTTAGGAGGTAGGAAACTGTTTTCCTCCAACTAAATATTGCTATTGGTTTTGGCCGTAAACGTTTAAGCGAAAATGGCTCCGCGGTTGTTCGTAGAGGGTATTGTTTTCCTGTCTTTTAACGTTGGCTCCGCTGGCTCCGGGTTCCTATCACAATCTGTGTGTGCTAAATCACACACATTACTACTCATAACAATAAAGTGTAGAAAATTAGTTCTGCTAATGTGGACACCTCGCTACAGAGGTCATTTTCCCAGTTCCAGGGTGACTTTGGTAGTGAGGTTTCACTGTTTACATTTTATTTGTTATTTGGCGATTTTTGAGAGATGTTGTATAGACGTAAAAACGAATGAAGTGACACAGTCGTGGGCATGAAATATTTATAATATCAATGGATGTGATGTGAATGAAATGATGAAACTATATAATAGACAATCTGGACGATAAATGTGTGGACCGGAGGTTAGCTCACAGAGTCGCGGTTGTGTACAACCGCTCCACTGTGAATTTTGAAATCGAATAGCGCAATCTATACAGTGCCCCGATAAGCACGCGTTGATTATCTTGGCACCAGTGCTAGCATTTGACGAACCGGAGGTCAAGCGTGACGACTTCTTGTGCGCTTTATTTAGAACCAGAGGTCACCCGTGACGACTTCTCGTGTTCCAGCGTTTGAGAATGACTGACCCGATTGGCGTTTTTATAACGGCTGCTACCAATTGAATGTACACAACATTTATATCGCGATAATACATTGATATAAACTTAATTTTAATGTTGTGCTCATAAGGACGTGAAAGTGTAGCATGCGATTTCAAAATTCACACAGGTGCAGTTGTACACAGCCGCGATTCTGTGAGCAAACCTCCGGTCCACACATTTATCGTTCACTTTGTCTATTATATGTTTCTTCATTTTATTCACATGACATCCTTTATTATTAGAAATATTTCATGCCCACGATTATGTCACTTCATTCGTTTTTCATGTCTATACAACTTCTCTCAAAAATCGCCAAAAAAACAAATAAAATGTATACGTGGACATCGTGATGACGTCAGCTGATTTCAGGGAGTCTGCAGAGTCGTAGCGGTCAAACACAACATATACACGCGCAACGTTTTTACCAAGGTTACCGAAGATAGTGTCTACAAAGGTGTGCCCAAATTGTCCAAACGTAGATATACCGGAAGGTCTGCCAAGGGTGTGAACTACTACCATTCCATCATATATGTAATGAGCTTTGACAGGCATCATGTTTAAAAATGGCGGACATATGAATGTCGGCGAAGGTCAAAAGTAATATATATTTGAAATCGCCTTATATACATAGGCATGACAATATCTGCTCTATGTAATGTAGTTGTTAAGAAATATGGTTTTAGGTGATTCAGTTATTATTATTATTACTATATGAGGACATTGGGTTTGGTGGCTATTTTTCAAGATGGCCGCCAAGCCAAGAAACACATTTTCGCAAGTAACATCCACCTGAACAGGGAGCCTTACGTCATCGACAACAGCTCTGGCAGGTCAAACCTTTGCTGTAGGGGGTGCCCTACGAAAGTCACTTTCTAAGCTCCCTTTTCGAGTTGGCCACCAGACTGACATGACGATCACTCAGTTACTGTGGTAACGTTGGTGTTCTGGATGAATATAATATATTTTACTACATTCTACATGTATATGCGTTACATTACGTGCTGTAATCTTGCTGTAATTACAAAATAATGGCAACATATGGAAATATATTTTTGACACTTGTGCTTAGAATACCTTTACAGGTTGTTTTCTGTGGCGTTGCATATACAACTTCTTCACTCACACGAAGTATCTCCACACTTGTGTCATCACTGCTAAAACAAAATAACAGTACACATATCTTATCTGTGTCACATTCAATATTTATACATTTTAAAGTTCTTCAATGGCCCAAAGTATGTCATGGGAATATCAACAAAATACTTAAAATGTAATTTTGTTTATAGTTATTCCAGATTTGTCTTATATCTACATACATGCGTTTAGTAGAGCTATTCTCAGTTGCAGTATTGCTAGTTACATGTAGTTTTGATTGTTGTGAGGAGGGCAAATAGGTACATTCGTTATCACAAACTGTAAGTCATTTATTATCATCGTAAATTTGAATTATTTTGCTCATAAATTTGTAAAGCAATGCTATTTTGCATATTATTATGATAAACGCAAGTATTACCTTAAATTTGCCTAATTTGTATTGTAAATATTGTGCTATTCAAGTCGTCAAGTCAATTGATGGATGGCTCTTAAAACAGGAATTCTATTACTGATAAAATAGGAATTTCCTTGTAAAAAATAGAAGAAACTACTAGAACGTTTGTTGCCCGCCACCGCAAATGTACCCCCGTAGGAAGACAACACACAAGGAACCCTCCCTCTCCAAACTCACTATTTATGGTAGTACCCCCACCCGGGGGAGACCTATGCTTGCATGTCGTGTATGCCAAATGGCTTGCAAAACAAACTTATTGTGATAATATTGAGCAATGTGAGCGTGAATGGCTGGTCTATGGGGGGAGGCTCAGGATCTGTTTTCGTACAGTGTTACAATCCTTAGATTCACTGTATGAGTGTAGTGAGTATATATAAAGTATATATATATATATATATAACCTGAGACCATGTTATCTATAGAATTATATGTCGTTTACATACAATAATAATTGAAATGTACGCTTTAGCTGACAGGTAATCCGTCGGACTGGCTGACTCAGAAACAACTATTTCTGATATTGTTTTACCAGTCCTTAAAATGGATGTGCCGGGTACCACAGTACTGTTAGATATGTATAATATTACAGTTACGGCATTTAGTAAAGCTAAAGTGGCTTTATTTCATAAAGGAAACAAGCCGTTTCTTAAGTAAATGTGTCATTAATAGAAACAGACACATGTGATTTCGTAGATCAAATTGCAAAGTAATAAGATAATATACCTTTTGATACAACCTGGTAACCTGATACATTTAATTTAGTCAGGGACAGCAAACGGCAGTGGTGGACAAGGCGGTGCCAGCAGACGGCGACGAAGCCGAAGGACCGACATTGGTAGACTGAGTTGCATCATTTGGTGTATACTTTTCATTAGCATTTCCTTTCCCGAAGTCGACGACTGAACAATCAGTAACATTGCTGGCGTCTGGTAACTTACTAAAATAATCACCAGATGCGGGAATAACGCATCTACGATGGGATAGCACGAACGATGTATGTAACTCGCACGTGTATGTTTGTCCATGAAGGCCTCAGCATGTCGTTTCCAAATCTGTCTGTCTTGCGCTATCCTCTGCCCTTCCATTACTCGTCTAGTTTGTCTCTCCAACGTCTCGCTGGTTATCATCTAGATCGTTTCCCTTCATAAGGTCTCCAGGTTGTGATACGCGATATCCATTGGTTATCTCTTAGTCTGCTGATGTGCCCGGCACTTCTGTCTTCGGATTTGTTATATCACGTCTATGACGTTTGTATTCTCTCTTACCCAGATGTTTGTTTTTCTCTCTCGATAGGTGATGTTTAACGTACTTCTTTTCAGCTTTGTTTGTGCGGCTGCTAGCTTGTTCTTTGCCTGTTGTTGAGAATCCATGTTTCCGCGCCGAATGTCAATGCTAGAAGATCGCATGAGTTATAGACTTGTCCTTTCAAGTAGGTTCCAAAGTTACCCTTGAAGGTGTCGCGGTGTTTGGTGAACGCTGCCCAGCCGGCGGTGATTCTTCTTTGAATCATCTTGTCTTGCTTTTGGTCTCTGATACTGTATACTGTCCCATATATACTTAGCTTTCAACATTCTTTATCTGCGTGGTTTTGATATGTATTGGTGTGTATTTTCTATCACCATTTTTGTCTTCGAAATGTTTATCTTCAGACCTTGTTTTTCGCTTTCATCGGCTAGCTCCTGCAGCAATTCTTGTAGTTCTTGCGGTGTAGTAGCGCATATGAGTACGCCGTCGGCGAAGCGAATATGACTGATATATTCTCCGTCTATCCTCAAGCCTCTGGTTTCCGAGGTCAGTCTTCGGAATATGCTTACGATACTGTCTCTGATACTGTATCCCTGTCCCAAATAGACGTAGCTTTCAACGTTCTCTACCTGCGTTGAGTTAATATATATTAGTTTGTCATTTTCTAGCATCACTTTTGTCTTCGAAATGTTCATCTTTAGACGTTGTTTTTTTCTTTTCATTTGCTAGATCCAGCAGCATTTTTTGTAGTTCTTGCGGTGTAATAGCTTGTATCAGTATGTCGAAGATGATTGAGATATTCTCCGTCTATCCTCAAGGCTCTGGTTTCCCAGGTCAATCTTCGAAATATGCTTTCGAGTGTTGCCATAAACAGTTTGAGCGATAAGCTGTCATCCTGTCGTACTCCTCTCTTGATGTTGATCGTGTTGCTCGTTTTGTGTAGGTGGACTGTCACCGAACTGTTGGTGTAGATGTCTTTCAGGAGTTTAATGTACACGTCTTCTATCCCCTGTTCTTGAAGGAGGTCAGTATTGGTTGAGTTTGCACCGAGTCGAAAGCCTTCTCGTAATCGACGAAAGCGATGCAGAGCGGGATATTATATTTTCGGCGCTTCTCTTTCAGTTGGTGTACGACGTGTACGTGGTCTATCGTTGAGTAAATGTTTCTGAATCATGCTTGCTCTCGTGGTTGATTTTCGTCGAGTGCCTACTGTAGCCAATTTGTTAGTGTTTTTGTGAGTAATTTGTACATGTTTGAAAACATACATATCGGTCTGTAGTTCTTTGAATCTTTTTTATTTCCATTCTTGAATATTATTACCATCTTTGCGTTCTTCCATGCGGTGTGTATTCTTCTTTCTGATAAACATTTCGTATATAGCTTAACCAGTTTCTTCGACATGGTATATTTTTAATGTTCAATGTTTACTTCCCATTCTTCAGATCTCTTAGTGCTGCTTCCACCTCCCATGGTGTTATCTCTGGCATCTGTTTCGGCTCGGTGTGAATTACGGTACTCTGTTCACTGTCGTATAGCTCGGAGTAAAATTCCTCTATTCGTTCCATGATCATGTATTTCTCTACCCTGCTTGTCTCGAAGTGTAATCAGTCTGTCTCGGCCTAGTGCCTGTGTGCTTCTGGATTTCTTCAGTCTCTTTGATGCTGTAATCGTTTCTCGTATGATCTCTTCTTTGTACTTTCTGATGACCTCCTTCGCCTTCTTTTTGATGGTCTTGCATATTTCTGTGTACTCTATTTATTTTTTTACGGTCGCCTTTATTCACCATTTCTCGTCGTTTTCCATCTGTGCTCGTGTCGGTGACCATATTCTCGTCACTACATGCCTGTTGCTTGCTTTGGCTACACTTGTCGCACTTAGTTGCATCATCTCAGTGATGTTTCCGCTCATGGTGTCGATGTCGTCCAGTTCTTGTAATGTCTCGAATCGAATCGGTGGTTTCTTATTTATCAACTTCTTCCTTTCAGCCTTGACGTTCAGTTTGATGTTGCTCATTACCATTCTGTGGTCACTTCCGATGTTGACAGTTAGTTCAGTGACTCAGGATGTAGCCAATTTCGTTCTTCGTTTCTTCATTTGGGCTTTTCCACGTCCACCTTCTCCCTGCTTTCTTCTGAAACATGGTATTTATGATTTTGTACTTTCTTGATGTTGCCCATCCTACCAAGGTGTCAAGGTGTCTTGTTTCTCACATTTAGACCAAATTTGCCTTTTGCCGTTTCCGAAATGTTTGATCTTTTCCCTATTTGATCAACCAAGTCTCTCATCACTAACGTGTAGTGGATTGGCTTTTATAAAGTCTCTTGCACGTCGTTGTAGAAGTTGTTTGTGTCTTCTTCTGAGTATGATGTTGTTGGTGCATATACTTGTACTATCTTCAGTTTGCAGCGCTTTGTTGTGCGTATAACAAGAGTTCTGCTACTCTGAGGCTGATGCGGTTAACTCTCAATATATTGTCTTTTCATTTCTTAATTATGAGAAAGCCTACTCCTGCTTGCCCGTTGTTGTATAGTAGGTGGCCGCTTTGTAAGGTAGTGAAGTATTCCTCTCTTCTTCCGACTTCTCAGATCCCGATCACATCCCATACCAACCTGGTTTCCCTAAGTTCTTCCTCCAGATCCTGTATCTGTTCATCTATTAGTAGTGTTCTTACGTTATATGTTGCTATCTTCAGTCTACTTTCCTTCTCTCGGCTGCTCTTCTTGGTTGACCCAGAGATTCTTAGCACCCCCTGCACGTAGCTGACCCGAACCGCCTCCTTGGTCATAAACTCTTTCGATGCTGCTGGGGACTGGGGACTGGGGGCCTTGGCTTCATTGTACTTTGCACGCTGGTTGTTGTTGGCGTTGTTGTTGGGCGACACGGCGGCCGATCTAATAACGAACCACAGCCCGGCCGGCGCCGGGATTCGAACCTTGGGCACCCCGGTCGACAGTCCGGCACTCTAAGCACTCGGCCACTGCGCCCCTCCACGTACTTACGCCAAGTACCTACGCTTTCAAATTTAAAACAATAGATCTGGACACTACAAGAACTGTAGCTGACCGCTTAACTTCAAAGTCCAGTTGTGGGTTAGATGGTATATCAACAAAGTTATTAAAGTCTATGAAAAACGAAATTTGTGAAGCGGTCTCTCTAATTATCAATCAATCAATCAATCAATCAATAATGACGGGTATATTTCCAAACAAGTTAAAAATAGCCAAAGTTATTTCCCTTTTTAAAAAGGTGATAAATCTGTATTTGACAATTGTCGCCCAATTTCGCCCAGTTTGATCAAATACATGAATACTTCCAGTCCAAAAAACTATATTACAACAGCCAACGTGGGTTTAGAGGAAACATCCCAATGAACTGGCAACCTTAGACATTACAGATAGAGTTATACAATACATTGGTTAATTCAACACGCCTATGAATATATATATATAGACATTGACTTGTGACACTATCGATTGCAATATGCAATTACATCAATTAAAAAGTATAATGGAAACTCTGTATTAAGGTCACCCTCGGAACTGGACAAGATTGACCCTAATAGCGAGGTGACCGTAATACTGAATATGGGGATTAAAACATCGTGGGAATTGGGAAAATTGTTGAGATACATTTGAATTTCCCTGTTAGCGAATACCGAGGTGATCCAGTTATCGGGACGAATGTCCTATTCTTTACTATTGAAATTATGTGGGACTGACCCAACCTGAACCTAATTGCGAGGTGACCCAACCACTGAAGTGACCCATACTGACGTTCCATTGTGCTACGGATTTAACAGTGAAGCTCTAGGTCTCTGCAAATGTTATTTACTCAATCGCAAACAATACGTTGAATTTGAAAATATCAAATCTGAAATCAAATCTGAAGACAATATTATCACCATCGGTATTCCCCAGAGATCAATTTTGGGAACCCTCTTATATATAATTTACATAACTGATATAGCTTTCTCTAGTAACCTTTTTAAATTTGTAACTTCGCTGATAACTTAACCAGTATATTAAATAGTTCTGATGGAATCCAAAGTAATAATGTAAATATACTACACAGTAAGAATAGTAAATGGTTCATTAAATGTCAAGAAAACTAAATTGATATTTCATATGCCTCAAATGAAAATTTAAATCCTCTTGTTGGAAATATATGGGGAACTTGATTGTGTAAGTGATTTTAATTCCTTAGGTATTACATTAAATAATCATTTAAACTGACCGAATCATACAAATGAAGTAGCTAACAAAATAATAAAACAATTGGAATTTTGAATAAACGTAGTCACTATTTACATCAAAACATCACTATCTACTACGTACACATCCCTCATTCTTCCTCATATTAATTGTGGTATTCTGTCATGGGGTCACCCAGCACACCGGGTTGTTAATTTGCAAAAAAAGCGATCAGAATAACTTATGTGAGTAAATATAATGCACGTACAGGTCCTGTTTTAAGAAACTAAAATTCCAAAAAGTGGATTATATTTCTAAAACGCAGTAACTTAAATGTTATTATAATACTAGTATAATGTTATTATAATACTAGTATAATGTTATTGTAATACTAGTCAGTGACGATCTACCGGAATATTACTGTCACATCCCTTACTTAGGCACTTTTGAAATTCTTCAACCCTACACATGAGTAATAAATAACGTGTTTATTCCCAGATGCAATCATGAATATGCAAAAAAATATACGACCCAACATAATATAAACAGTTAACGTATGTCTGTCTGTCTGACGAATAGTTAGAGAACCGTATTGTTTTATATGTTAATATCTTACCAGGCGTTGCCCGGAGAAAAATGTAGTCATTTGTCGTCCCTAATATAAGCCACACTATAAAACATGGAATTGGTCTTATACTGAACTACCAATATAACTTTTGACACTATGTTGTGACAACCATGGTGTTCTTATCTGAATTTATCTTAATACAATGGCGCCCTCTTTCACATTTGACATGTAGTAAACACCAAATGCTAAAGAGGGCGCCACTCATATGCTATGCGATACTGTTTATGTTTCTATCAACTACAAGCGAAGTTAAAGAAACTGTTATACAACCGCTTATATACCCGCGTAGCACAACGATAAGTAGCGCAGTTGTAAGAGGTCCGGACTCGCGACTGAGAGAACGAGGGTTCGAATCCAGTACGGCGGTTAGTTATGGTTAGGTTTGGCGCTAGTAATAGCTGGAGTTAATTGTGTTGATAGCTGGGGTAGGCTGCCACCGATTAAGCCGACGACCGCCCTGTATCAACTATAATTGTAAATAAATATATATAAAAAAAACGTTTCTTTTACTAACCTAGTTTTGTCCAACCAGTAATTACACCAATGTCTTATAGATAAGTATATATATATATATGTATATATATATATATAATATATATATATATGTATATAAAGTATGTAATTATATATATATATATATTATATGTGTGTGTACATATATGTATATGGCGTAGACACACGCACACATACATACACACAATTATATATACGTATATATATATGTTGTGTGTAGATGTGTGTGCGTGTGTGTTTACGCCATTATATATATATACATATATATATATATGTATGTATATATATATATATATATACATATACATATAGTGTACATATATGACGTTAGTGTAACTAAATATAGGTTAGTAAAAAAAACGTTTTTTTACATACATATATATTGTAGTCAAAATATATTATACCACTTTTAAACGTTATTTTTATCACATTTTGATGCTTGTTGGTTTTTGCATTATTTGAAAGACGTAATCGGAGAATTGTGGGACACAATAAGGTGAAGTGTGATAGCCATCAAATTGTCATAATGCATACAACATGAAACACAAAACACCTTTGATTTAGAGGTTGATAACACTCTTATGTAAGATATTACAAATACAGATACAAACTATTGAACGTAGTTGAACCACTGTTTAAACAAAGTTCTTTGATATTATTATTATTAAATTATTATTATATAATACATATAATTATATATGATCACGCTTGCGCGGGGGCAAGAAATCACAACACCAGTAGCTGTTGACCTGAACTCATGTTGACGTATCTACTATCATTACGTTTTAACATTTTTAATTTTCAGATGAAACTGATGTCGCAGCTAAGCTATATAATGACGTGCGAGTGCTCTGCTGGGTGATGACGTCAGAGAAGAGTCTCCAGACGAAGGCTATTCACGTGCAAGCCACTTGGACGCGCCGTTGCAATAAAGTCTTGTTTGCGAGCGACTTCAAAGACGTCCAGTTTCCGACGATCGACATAAACGTGACAGCGGGAAGGAGCCACCTGACGTCGAAAACGATGAAGACGTTCGACTATATCTACAAACACCATTATAACGACGCCGATTGGTTCTTGAAGGCAGACGACGACACTTACGTAATCGTTGAGAATCTCCGCTATTTCCTGTCGTCAAAAAACACATCTCAGCCGGTGTACTTCGGGCGTTGGTTAGATAATTATGTGACACAAGGATACTACGCCGGCGGAGCAGGATACGTGCTCGGCAAGGAAAGCCTGCGAAGGCTCGCCACCAGAGAAAAGGGTCTTTGCCGTAACGATCGGGGTCCTGAAGACGTTGAGATCGGAAGATGTTTGGAAAAACTGGGAGTGAAAACGACCGATTCTAAGGACGTAAAGGGACTCTATCAGTTTTATTCAACCCAGGCTATGCTTGCCTCCTCATTCTTCCTGGTTGATGGTAAAAAATATGGAAAGGATGGTGCGCGTCACGTAAGTTGACTACATGCAATGTATTCTCTTAATGTCGTCTTCTTGCGGCACAATAACAGGAATTATAATTACATAGTATAATGACCTCATACTTCAGAAAAAAAATTGATAGTGTTACAGCATATTTAAACATTAGATATATGTAGTGACTAGACCTGTTAACTGATATATAAATTTGTCAATAATTTCACCATAACAACATATGTATAACATTAAGAAGGTTGTTAACATAGGACATTTCCTGCGTTGTTTATAATGCTGGATATATGGTTTGTTTACGTAGGAGAATTGGTACATAAAATGTCAACAAACATGTATAAACGTTCGGACAAAGTTGTGTTTACTGAATACTATACTCCACAGTGTTACAAGAAAATATAATGAGGGTGCTTTCGAAGATAACAAAACCTCCATTTTCTCAGAGCCTATCCGGAGTTGTTCTTTTACTAGTACATGAATATTTTGCCCACTTTAACGAAAATAGCATTAATCATTGTTAGTCAAATTTGGGGATTCATAATAAAATTACTCCATGACTAGTTCATCACGTGACACTCAAAAGAAACCTAAACACATGTTTCGTCGTCACCTCCGGCTTAGAGCACTTTTGGTAATAAAATGACAACATGTCTGCTATTCCCTTTTGTCTGTTACCCCTTTCATGAAACATGTTCAATTCCATGAAATAATAACCCACCAAATGTTCTCGCGTAACAGAGGGAGTAACTACATTTTCGTAGGAAAAAAGGTGATTTTTGGAAAATGTATTTTTATATACGTGCTGTGAAATGTTAAGTTTATGTGGGTTTTCACTAGTGGGAATGTCGAGAAAAATGCAACATCCAATGGCCGCCACACTATATTTTTTCATTTAAATTTCACACTATTGCAACCCGATAAGGTACATGCAATGAGTGACATGTATTTATGCATGTTCTTGGGGAATTCGATGCCACCACTGCTGTTTAAAAAAAACACTGTACAGTTCAGAAGGTATAAGACATTTGAGTACCGCTAAGGTAACTGCGACGAATACGTAGCAATTCATTTATTATCATATCTTCTCACCCAGACGACTTACAAACATAATTAAAATATCTATGTATATTTCAACATTTTGGAGTAGCATGTAATGGACTATACCATGATTCAGTATTTACAAGAAAATGTATCAAGTTAAATGATGCATATGTTTCTTCGCGTGATGAAATTATCTTAGGCATGTTTATCAAACTCTTACGTAAATATATATATATATATGCATATGTGTTATATTGTTTGGATTACACAACACATACAATTAAATATATTGTTATTACAGAAACTTTCAAGTATCAGCGATCATGCCATCTCGTTCCATCACTTAGAGCCGTTCCAGATGTACACGCTCGAGTATCTGGTGTATCACTTGAAGACGTACGGCGTGATACGTACGACGTGATTCGTGTGGCGTGATAAGCACGGCGTTCGATGTACGGCGTGATACGTACGTGTGATACGCACGGCGTCGTACGTACGGTGTTATCTAGCCTAGTATTTGGATATGATGCACACGTACACGCACGCACGCACGCACTCACACACACACACTCACGCACAATAAATAACGCAAGCATGCTTGCGCGCACATGCTAGTGCCCTGCGAAGCGTCCTTCTTATATATTTGAGGATCGGGCTGAAAATAAAACGGTTCTGACCTTTTATGTGGTAAATCAGTTGTCCGGAACGTAAAACGTAATGTTTGCGTAATACGTAACTTAACAATGGCAGGAACCACGCGCGCGAGACAAAAACGTCGGGAAAACGGCCCCCCTGCGTCATATATTTGGCAACATAGAGTAGAACGCAGACACATATTATATGACAATTCTACAGTGTCACGACTGAGACCTATCGATGGACGTGAACTTCGTATTCACTCAGACCTTCGCCATTTCGAACAAACAACGAGTATCTGCGAACGCGTTATGATGTTTATGTAACGATGCTGTGTGTTTTGTGACATAATTACATTGATGGCTACATAGCAAACATTGATGGCTATACCACAAATACACAAAGAATAACATGAGGAGTTCAAAAAACGTTTATTCTTGGTCCGAAGCTGTTTATTCTGTATATCAATGACATGTGCAATGTTTCTAAACTGATAAAAGTTGTGCTATTTGCTGATGACACGAACATCTTATGTTCAGCCAACGATATAAAACGCATTGCAAATATTGTATGCAACGAACTGTATAAATAATGCAATTGTGGTTCTTAATCGACAAGTTGTCTGTTAACAGAGCTAACACCAATTACATGCTACGTTCTGGTAGTGCACAATTGTCTGATGTAAATATCACGATCAACCCATCTATTTCGCCGGCACTACATGCATTGATGCAATTACTGGCTGCCACATCTAAATGACACTGTTTTCTATTTCATAGTATTGATTGGTTTTTAATTTCATTGTTTGAAATTGTATTTTCACACCCAAATTTATTTATTTTTATTCATTTATTTTATCTTAGCTGATTAATTTTATTTCATTAATTTATATTTTAGCATTTAGTCAACGCAACATTTAAATGTGAAGCACTTTGATTGCTATTTACTAACTTAAAAACCCTATATGAAGAAACGGAATTATTATTATATTATTATATAAAAAATACAAAAATATTAAGAGTACGAGTAACGATACTTCTACGCGTGCTTATTGGCGAATCAGTACACTGGAAAGACCACATCAGTCGCGTAAAGTCTAAACTATCAATATGTGCAGTAATTGACCGCCATTTTATGCATATGTTACATTCCACTCTGTTTTTGCTGTATTTATTTTGTGGAAATATGGGAAATACCTATCCTACTAACTTACGCAGTATAAATATGTTACACATGAGGGTAATAGGGATTACGCCCAACGCATAGCGATGCGATTACACAGCTCTACTGTTTCACAAAGCACGCATTTTAAAGTTTACCGATTTGGTACAAATTGTCGACCAAGGAGAAACATGACTTTATTAGTATTTTTTACTTCTATGTTTCTCCTTTCGAACTTTTCACCAAAATACTTTGTATAAATCATTTGTATATATAATTTGTTTCATTATTGGAATAAACGCTTTAGATTTTGATTACTGTTTTGACGACCCCTAAATGCATGTGCTCCCGGGGATACTGATACTGATGTACAATAATCAGCAACGTCCCCTGGCATGCGAAGATTGTCTAGAGTGGTTATTTTCTGTCCCACATCGAGACGGGACCGATTTTACTGTGCTCTCCGAGTCACTGGGGACACACAGATCTATAGATCGCCAATGACAATGTTGGCTACATCTACCATAAATAAACACGGAAGAAAACATAAAGATCTACAGTAAAGGCTAAAGCCATCACCGGCTTGCCATAACATTGACACGTCACATGGATGATGCAAATATTGATGAGAGAGCGAGCAGAACACAGAAACAATTCTTAGAAAGCACAAGAGATGCATTCCTTATACAACACATCATGGAACCGACACGCTACAGATTAAACACCTATTAGACTTGATCTTTTCTAACGAAAAGGACATGGTAAACCACTATGATGTCAAGGATCCTCTCGGAGAGTGACCACTGTTTGAGCACATTTACTTACCAATGTCAAACACCAGTTTCAGGTTAAAGCAGTGAAACGCTCATGTATTAGAGGGGAAACTATGAACAATTACAAGAAATGTTACGAGATGACTGGGAAACAAAATTTGAGAAACTAGATCCAGAGGAAAGCTGGGAAATGCTTACAAGTAGACTAGAAAAGGCAGAGCATAAGTGTATCAAGGGAATCAGGAAATTATAAGCCATTGTGGATTAACAAGAAAACAATGGAGAAAGTGAGGGAAAAGCACAGGGCTTGGCAGAAATAGCTACGAACAAAGGAATGGAAAGATTACCAGAATACACGAAAGTCAGACTGCCTCCTGTACTAATATAATCCGGTGCCTGCAGCCTGGCTAAAAAGTTCAAAGGGGATTTTGAGCCTGTTCTATGGACATGTGCTAACCCTCTCTAAAACCAGTAGTCTACGATCAGAAAATATAAATTGCAAACTTCTAAGTATTTCGCCCTGGACGGTGCAGGTTAATTAAGTCTCAACCTTGAACAACTCAAGTTCATTCATTGCAATGGCAAATAGATGATAAGATCATTGGATGCCATTGAAATGAATGCCAATATAAATAAAGAGGTTTTTATAGTTTTCCTCACAAACAAATATTGATCAACTGCCATTGCATATTAACTTGTGCTGAGTTATACAAATTAGATTAAGTAATAAAATACATTATTATTTAATATTTACATTTTTTTTAAAGTACTCGTACTTTTACTTGTACTTGTGAGAATGTACTCGTACTCAGCTTTTAGCAATGTACTCGTACTCAGCTTTTAGCAATGTACTCGTACTCAGCTTTTAGCAATGTACTCGTACTCAGCTTTTAGCAATGTACTCGTACTCATCCATTGTCAAAGTACTCGTACTCATGAAAATGTACTCAGCCCCAGGTCTGTACCAAATTACATGAAAGCTAGGAACCAAGCCAGAAGGGCTATTCGACTGGCAGTCCAGACACTTGAGCAGTCCATTGCACATGAGAATAAAAGCAATCCAAAGCATTTCTGGAA
>CM034534.1:71864671-71903599 GCA_020002185.1 Paraescarpia echinospica
CCTCGCACTGCTTGGCATCGTAACAAGACAAACACTTTTCCCTAATGTGTAGTTTATGTTTTCCACATACTCAGAACTCAGAATCAATTTATTTGACCTATAAATACGATACAAATACAACGATTAACGTAAGTAGGGTAGGGTGGGGCATGGAGCCCCCTTAAGGAAAAATGGGCATATTTAAGCATACCGTGAAAATGTTGAGGTTTTTGCGCTTGCACACGATTGCGGGGTACCTATTCCATGTTTCACCAAAGGCTTTCTGTCATCTGACGGCACTAACTTCTTGTCTTGCCTCATACGTGGGGCAAGACGCCCTTTAGTGTGGGGCAACCGGCCCCCAGGGGGCGTCTTGCCCCAATGAGAAATTGTGGTGAAACAAACATAAATTTAATCTGTAAAATGCGTTGAATAATTTCAAATAAGAAATACGAACTTTATTAAAGCATATTAAACGACATCAGGCAACAGATGAACAGATGGCACATAATGCACAGTCAATCGCTCTCCGATTCACAGTTGGGACACGTGAAAAAGGCCTGTCCCGCGGTCCAATCTTCGTGGGCCCATTTCTTGCACAGTTGACATTGCACCCACACCTCTCGTGATCTGCTATCTTTGAATGGCTCTCCGCAGATAATGCAGGGCCATTCTTCCTCCTCGCTACTGGAGCTCACGCGCCTTTTCTTTGCCGTGTGTCTCTTCACTCCTGTCGCCAGGGACTTCTTCTCGAGCTTGGGTATGCGTTCTTTCTTCGCCTGCTGCATAGCCAACTTGTTCTTATGCGGCGTCGATGTCAGAACAGTGGCACACTCGGCAATGAGGCTGCCGAATAGCCAGATCAGGGTGGCGCTTGAAGAAGCCGTGAAGCCAGTCTCGGCCGGCCATCTTTGTTTCGGCGTTGAACGTGTGCACAAGCCCCAGCTTCACCGCGAGATCGTACGCGAGGCGCCTGACGTCCACGGTCGTCAAGCCGTACAGGCACTTCTCTATATACGCGATGTGTTCGCGCAGCGTGCGTTCCACGTCAGCCGATAGTACTGGTTGCCTTGGGCCGAGAGATAACGATCCCACAGTGGCGACTTTCTTGTTGCGGTGTCTTCGCAGCGTCCTGGCCGGAATGCCAAAACGCCGACTGACAGCCTTCATAGGCTGGTTCTCCAGCGCTGCCAGTGCCTACTTCAACACATCGTCCCCACAGGCACCCCGTTCCGACTTGCGCTTGTACGTGCGGACCACTTTTACACAGGAAAATGTTAGTCAGTAGATGTTCAATCTGTCATAGGCCTATTGCAAATTTGCATTCAAACACATGCCGTATTTATTATTTATTTATTTATGCCTATTTATTTATATATTTATTTCTTTGTTTATTTCTTTATTTTGTTTAAACGTATTTATACAGGGTAGGCTAATACATTCAGATTATAAAAAAAAAATTCACTGTAGCCCTGTGCTTATACATAATTTATGGAAAAAATACAGGAATAAAAAAACAATATATATAAATACCATGTTGCAAATACACAGACAATAAAATAGGACAATTAATATAACAATTACATCATAATATAATGCAATAATTATTGGTAATATAGAATGATATAAAACATAATATACAAATACTATAAATAAAATAATATTTAGTTGTAGCTCTAAGGCTAGGCCTTGCACGTTAGCCTATGTTGATGTGTAAAACAAACAATTAAAAAACGTGGGGTAAGATGCCCCTCAAGGAGCAAGAAGCTCCCGGGGCGTCTTGCCCCACGTCGTTGGGGGCGTTTTGCCCCCAATAGGTTTCATGCAGACATGTGCCGATGGTCAAATTACATTTAATTATCGCCCGTTTTGCATGGTAATAATTGAAACTACTGATATAAACGATGCATAAAGTAACGACTATGTGATATCGCACGTAATCTCTGTCTCATAATCATACATCCAGTATGTAAAATTTTAACATTAAACAAGCTAAAAACTTCAAGTTCACTTTGTTGTTACACATCGTTGTTTTAGCGTTCTTGCGCGTTCGGACGCAATGAATGCTAGGTGGCAGCATTGTTTTCATCCACCAGAGACAGGCAGCAAACGATCGAAATATTGAAATACCTAGGGGGCGTCTTATCTCGAGGGGGCTTCTTACCCCACCCTACCCTAATAGATAAGGTCGGGAGACTACCATTAAGATATATAATATCGCTAGCACAGGAGCCACCCAATAAATGTAAACAACAATAAAATGTACATGATACAAATCAGAATAGCATATGACTTGTTTTTATAGTTGATAATAACTCAATGTATATGCATACGTAATACAAGGACTGATTATATGTACTCGTGTACACATTGACGTACATAATATGGATACTTAGGTATACATTTCAATACATACCACTTGCTACACGTGCATGTCAGCATGGATGTATAGAATACACTGGATTAACCGCTTCCCTGCTTTGACGCCACACGTCTGTGCGCGCCTTTTCGCCGTGAAACCCAGATAACAGGAATTAAACCAATAATCATGTGTACCCTCTATCGTGCCCCAAATGACTCTCATGGAACTCAAATCGAAGAACTAGACCTAGCCCTTTCTAAATTAGGTAACAAGATCAACACACATAATGTCATCATTACTGGCGATTTCAACCTCCCTAACTTCAATTGGGAAATTCACCAAGTCACACCTAACAATGGATACAGTACAACTGCTGCCAATAAATTACTCTCTCTTACAGAGGAACATGGATTGATCCAACATGTCAAGGAACCCACGCACAGACAGGGAAATGCCAACAATATTTTAGATCTTGTCTTCACCAATAGACCTGGGTTAATAAAGAAGATAAATGTAGTAGACGGAATAGCAGACCATAGCACAGTCATCATTGATGTAAACATCTCGCCCAAATGCAAACATCGTCCGAAATGTAAAGACTTCATTATAAATAAAGCCGACAACATTAACATCCAGAAATCTCTTGAAAACTTTACACATGAATACTTCTCTCAAAACCAAAACATGACAGTCAATGACAAGTGGAATCTTGTTTCCACGAAAATCAACAACATTATGAACCAATATGTACCGCACCGTCTTACTACTTCAAGACACAATCTTCCCTGGTTCAATAAAGATTTAAAGAAAATGTGCAAAAGAAAGAAACAGCTATATAACAAAGCAAAAAGAGCTAGAAATCCAGAAGACTGGAAATAATTCTGTGACATCAGGAGAAACATGCATAACACCTTCGTTCTGCTAGACTATCCTACATAAGTAAATTACTGACAACAACAATAACAGAGAAACCGAAATGATTTTGGAGCTTCATTTCTAAAATTAGACAGGATAACCAGGGCATTGGAGATCTTAACATTGCGGGTAACATCATTAGCGACGACCAACATAAAGCAGAAGCCTTAAACAATCAGTTCCAAAGTGTCTTTACACACGAAGGAAATTCCACCCTACCAGATATGGCCAGAAGTCCACATGGAGAAATTCCCAAACTAACAATTTCACTTAAAGGAGTACTTGATCAACTTTCCAAAATTAACATTTCTAAATCGCAAGGACCAGATGGCATTCCACCATGGTTCTTAAACAGATATGCCTCTCATCTAGCACCAGTAATACACGACATTTTCCAATCATCTGTTGACTCTGGACAAGTCCCCAATACCTGGAAAGAAACCAATGTAACAGCAATTTTTTAAGAAAGGAAGTACAGCAGAAACATCTAACTACATACCAATATCCTTAACACCTGTGGTTTCTAAACTTCTTGAACACACCATACATAGTCACATTATGAAACACCTTGAACAGCACCACATTCTAACTGACCACCACCATGGCTTCCGTGCCAAAAGATCAACTGATACACAATTAATTCAAACAATCCATGACATAAGCAAATCACTTGATCAGAAGAAATCTGTAGACATGGCCATCCTTGACTTTACCAAAGCATTCGATAAAGTTCCACATAAAAGACTAATCCACAAACTCAAACACTATGGCATCACAGGTCCAATATCATCATGGATAAATAGCTTCCTTACAGGAAGAACCCAACAGGTTGTTATAAATGGATCCAAGTCAACATCAACTCAAGTCATTTCTGGGGTACCACAGGGCACAGTACTGGGGCCTCTACTTTTCCTACTTTACATAAATGACCTGCCAGACAATATTTCCTCAACTGTTCGCCTTTTTGCAGACGACTGCCTGTTATATTCACCGATTAACACTGACCAAGATACATCTGTCCTCCAAAACGATCTGCTCAAACTTGAGAAATGGCAACACACGTGGCTTATGAAATTCAACCCCACTAAATGTTATACAATGACAATAGCCTCAAGAAAACCGACACCAAATCTCTACACCTTCTGCGAACAACAACTTAAATCTGTTAAGTCACACTGTTATCTTGGCATTCATATATCAAATACATTAAATTGGACAATACAAAGAAACTCAGTCACAAAAAAAGCACAACAGACATTGGGAATTATTAGAAGAAATTTAAATAAATGCCCAACCCAAATCAAGTCCATAGCCTACACAACCCTTGTCCGCCCTATACTTGAATATGCGTCAGCATCACGGGATCCACATTGCCTAAGAAATATCAAACTCATAGAAAGAACCCAGAGACAAGCCGCCAGATTTTGTAAGAACAACTATTCTAGAGAGCCAGGAACGGTAACACAACTCCTTAAAGATCTCCAGTGCGACACCCTCCAATCAAGAAGAAAAACCCAGACTTAGCATATTATATAAAATGGAACATAACCTCATAGATATCCCACTAGATCAATACACCAAACGCAACACCAGATGCTCACGTAAACATAATAAACAGTTAATACAAATCAGGCACTCGACAAACATATTTGGAAACAGCTTTTTCCCAGTCACAATAAAAGAGTGGAATTCTCTACCTCCAAGCGTTGTATCAAATACAACACTGAATCCATTCCAGATTAGTCTAGCCCAACATGTAAAAAATTAATCCATAAGAGCCACCATGCGCATTGGCGTGATGTGTCCATAGGACATTTTGCCAGTCAAAATACAGATACAGATACAGATACGTTTCTTTAGAACGAGCCGTGCTACACTGCTCTGAACAGACCATTAAAACCGAATTGCAATAATCAAGACGGGACGTTATTAAAGCAGTGACAAGTCTAGCAGAAGCGCTTTTAGAAATATACGGCCGGATGGACGCAGTACGTATTAATTCTAGAAAACAGGCACGACAAACACTGCTGTTTTGTTCCTGCATGGAGAGTGTCTGCTCAATTCTAACTCCAAGGTATTTTACTGAATTTTTGAAAGGGATATTACTACCACCGATGTCTACAGAATCACTGTCTACCAATCTGAGACGAGATGAAGCCAACAGTCATTACTTCTGTTTTGTCAGTGTTCAACATCAACATATTGCTGTTCATCCAAGATAAGACGTCATCAATACAATCGTGAATGCTTGACTCGACTGTACAAAACTCATTAAGAGGATCACTTTTTGACAGCTCAGTATCATCAGCATACTTGTGAAAATTGCACTCATAAGCAGAAATCACATCTTACAGTCAGCAATTAAATTAACTTTTTAATTATGCATCGGTTTGTCGCCAGCAACAAAATCACTGGTGAGCAGTTTACGAAATTACTAAGGCACAATGTGTGAACGGAAATTGCCTGCAAAACAACATTTTGAAAAAACAAATCTAAAACTGTACAGCCAACTGATAATTATTTAGCATATCAGATAGTATAGGCATTATCCTGATTCCGCGCTTTGAAATTAATTTAATTTAGTATTTTCCAGATGCGGCATGACATCGACTTAAGAACGTTGCTGTTGCTAACCCAATTTCTCAAGTCTCTCTTAACAATCTTTGGTGCTTAATGATCACTGTTCTTTCTTTTCCCACGTCTATCAACATGATTTACGCGGCAGATTTCCGTCCTCGTGGCGTCTTTCCAAAACATGCTCACAGCGTGGTTTGCTTACAATATAATGGGTGCACTAGGTGGAAATAGGTAACTGTTGGTGCAGAGCAACAGTACATTAACTGGCCATGTCTCTCCATAAAAGAGCAACGAGAAAGAAAACAATATGTTCTCCAACTTTCGTCATTCATGAATGGAAAACATGAACATATTTTGGTTGACAACTATATATTTTAATTTCCTGCAACCCAGTGAACGTGGTTCTGCGAACCACTTAACAATCAAGCACTAATACGTTGCATGAAGTATTTTGATCGGGGGTTAAGATACTATGGAAATCGATATACTATCGTACACAGGTTGTTACAAAGGCGTGGAGTTGCGCCATATGGAGTTGCTGTGAAAATGCTGTCGCACATTTATGGCAAATTGTGTCCCATGTTGTTGTGCATGTGTTGGGTGTACAATTGACGTCCTTTTGTGGTTGGGTGGCAGAGGGAGCAACATGACCGCTTCGTTATGGCGGAGGTCGGCGGAACAAAAATAAATAAAAGGAATTTTGGTTGGTCTGTGCGGCGGCAGGTTGTTCAAGATATTAGAGAGACAACCCATGTCTATATTTCTTTTGTTTCCCGACAAACGAGCATAATAGGTATACTGTTTGTATAACTTTTATATGCTGTCGGAACAACATTCGTGTTACATATATAATATATCATATTAAACTAAATATGAAGAAACCTTGCGCATGAGATCCATATTGTACACATTTTACAATTATGTTATCGACTGATTGCATACACATTGTTCTGAAAGTTGCTTTGAATTCAATGCTAACGATTTGTGAACGATGAAAGCTGAATGATATAACTATCATCGATCTGCGTACAAGATATACTAATAAATTCTTAAATAATTGCATCTGTAAGCGAATGTTCGTTGCAACGCAACGCTTATCCCATCAATACATACTGTTACCAGACTGTCTCTCTAGGAAAATATTTCTTCTATTACAAAAAGAAAATGAAATTAAATGTTGGGGTTTGTAATGAATTGACTGGTGAATTGCATTGGCTTTTCATGTCATAGGAGACTGAATATGGAGGCTTGGGGGCTCAGCCCACAATATATGTATGGTGGGGAGCTGGAGATAGTATTACCCCCAATATCTTGGAAAGGGGGGTGCAGTTGGACATGTTTTGATCAGTCTCAAGGGGAGAAGCAGTAGGAGGTTTTAGTTAGTCTCAAAACCGTCTCAAGTTGAGTGCAGTTGGACGTTTTGGTGAACTTCAATAATTGTGAACGTCACGGTGAACAAATGCCAACATCACTCCTTCCGCCATCCTCTGTCAAGGTCCGACAGTGGAGTGGTGAACTCTGGCACCACCCATTATTAATTTCGTATCGGCGCCAATGTTTAACACACACGCAAGCACGCACGCACGCACCCACACACTGCATACGCACGTAAACTATTTAATATTATTAATTAATACATTTTATTATATCAGTTAATTAACTAATGATTTTTTGTTTTATGAAAATGGTAGGACCATTTGAGAGTTGAACTGCTTACCTGCTCGCTCTTAATTCTGTATATTCTATATACTACTTATTACGCTGGTTTAATTAGTTTTAAAGATCAATTAAATGGATAATTAATATGCCTAATTTATGATTTACACATACTAAAATTATTACTTTCAATGACGTTTATTTGCGTGTTGTTGAACATTTTCATACTAGCGTGCATCCTACCTCAACATAGTGAGCATCAAAGCTGTAATTATGATATGTTTAGCGTCAATATAACACTATACCCCTACAGCGTTAGGCATACTTGCAATCCTGCCATTAGGGCGTTTCCGCTCAGCAGTAGAACAATGATAGCAGTAGGGGAAGCTAGCGACTGACAGGTGTTATTCTTAATACGTCTTTGGTATAACTTCGAGAATTAAATTAAAGCTTCAGTGTAAGCTGGTGTCAACATTTAAAAGCACCGCGTACACGCGTTTATTGTTTAATACGTTTCGTATGATTTTTTGTAGAATACTCTAAAACGGTTTTAAGATGGTTTGGGTGTGCTCAATCACAAAATGTCAAAGTATGCACGGGATCAGGACAATACATATACTATCTGATATACTAAATGATTATCAGTTGGCTGTAAAATTGTAGATTTGTTTTCTTCAAAATGTTGTTTTGCAGGCCGTTTCTGCTCGCGCATTGTGCCTTGGTTACTTCATAAACTGCTCACCAGTAACGTTGTTCCCGGCGACAAACTGATGCATATTTGAAAAAAAGTAACGTAATTGCTGACATGCGTGTGTAGCAAGTAGTATGTCGAACACATAAACTACACACGAGGTCTTGTTACGACAGCAAGCAGAGCGAGGCTAGTTCAAATCCGGACAGCGGATACATGATTACGGGGCGTGTTAGTTTAAGACAAATGAGTGCGAGTTAAGTTAAGATGTTGACAGGATAGGCCTTCGCTGGGGCGGGAAGAATGGCATGGAAACATCCACCCACACACGGAGCACACAAAGCGCACACACGGACATAGATACTTGGTGAGGGAACCTTCACCCTTGAGGCAGAACACCCGGTTTGGGGAAACAACGATGTTGTCGTTGTGCGTGTGTTGGATGTGACATTGTGTTTGGTGTAAAATCATGAAACTCACTAAATACACGCTTGTTAGTATAACGTCGAAAAAAATGAATGAAATCTTCATTGTTGATTGGTGCCAAAATGTAAATACTGTGTTTAAAACTTTAAAAGGATTTTTTTTGTAGAATATGCTAAAACGGCTTTAGGGTAATTTGGGCGTGCTGAATCACAAAATCCATGAGGGTAATCTGTGGGGTTAATATTAAATTACAGAACAAAATGGCGCTCGATATGACACTGAAAAAGAACTTAATTTGTATTATATCGATCATAAAGGAAATGTCATGCTACCCACCTACAGTCAATATGATTTTATAATAACTAATAATGGTTCTAATCTGGTCGCATGTGGACACCTGGTCAGAGTTCGGCTAGTCGCTTGAACTGGTGACTAGATCTATGAAGCCTGACTTGTGTGTTATTTTTGGGCGATTTCAATCGCCCAGACATTCAGTGGCCTTGTGCAGTGGAACGCTGACCACACGTGCCCCGAGCACACACTAGATCTTGTCTTTGTGCATGGTGCAGAGTGTAATGTTAAGAAAATAGATAAGATGGTGAACTCCACACACGACGCCCTGCTTATGAACTCATGTGTGTCAACAGATCAAAGCAGGAACCCGCGAAAGGTTTTGTTTATAACTATCGCAAAGCGGACTTTAGTCATCTAAGACATTTATTGTTTTGTATCCCGTGGTCGCTTCTCACTGACAGTACTTATGGCAGCATATCAGGCTCACCTTTAATTATTTAAAGGCATGCCTTTAATTATCTAAATAATTTAATTGTAACCAATCAGAATCAGCGAAATGTATCAACAGAAGATTATTTCGCTGGTTCTGATTGGTTACAATAAAGGCATTTAATTATTTAAAGGCATGCATTTAATTAATTAATCTTCTGTTGATACACTTCGCTGGTTCTAATTGGTTACACTTAAATACGCGTACTTAATTAATTAAAGGCATTACTTTAACTTTACATACGCGCACTTAATTAATTAAAGGCATTATCATACTGTTACAACTACGCCTTTAACTTTAAATACACGTATTTATTTAATTAAAGGCATGCCTTTAAATAATTAAAGGTGAGCCTGATATGCTTTCATAAATACTAACATTGTCGAGAGTTTTTATCTATTTTTATGACACTTTGTATGCTGCCATAACCGAATGCGTTCCTAGTATCTGCATTCGTGGACGTAAATACCCAGTATGGTATAATAACGACATGGTCGCAATCTTGAACGAGAAAGACACCGCACACAAAGCATGGAAATGCTCACATTCGTTATCTGATTATTTTCTTAACTACGAACCAGTTTTAAGAAACATAAAAGAGAAAGGTATTGTGACTACATATCGGAAATTGAACAGACCGTCAAACAAAACACCAAATTCAATTTTGTCAAAAGCAAGCAAAATACTGTCTACGGGGGCGCGCGATAGTGTAGTGGTTAGCACATCCGCCTGACATGCCGGCGTCCCGAGTTCAATACCCGGACCCGGCAGGTATGGAATATTTGGTGTAAAAACCTGGCTCTCAACATTGGGGATTGTGTATCCCTCGTGACTCGGAGATCGCGTTAATGTCGGTCCCGCCTCAATTTGGGACGTAAAAGAACCGCTGAGGACGACGAGCACCCTGGCAGTGACCACCCTCAGTGTCAGCATATAGAAAGGTCGGCTTGGCGATAATGTTCTGAAAAAGGCTGACTAGTTGAATGAGACCTCATAAGATCATAACATATAACCACAATATATACAGACTGGTCAGTTAATAGAACGTTGCCGAGTGCTGGAAACAACTAGAACTAGAACTACTGTCAAGATTTCTAATTCAATGGCATATAACGGTATATAATGGTATATACATATGGTATATGTCCAGCTGACATAGCAGAAATATTTTCTGATCATTTCGAATCTGTTTTATATTAGTAGATAATCTTGTTTATCCAAGTATTACCTCCATTCAATCCGACTCAATGACTAATATCAATGTGTCTTATGATGATGTCATCGGGATACTAAGAACCACCGATGTAAACAAAGATTGCGGTCCTGAAAATATGCAATAGGCTCACGTTACTAACCACGAATTCTTGTCCAATGTAAAATGCAAGACGACCGACAGTAAGTGTTGAAGATACTTGACATCAACTACCACAAATTCTTATTCGATGAAAATTCCATGCTGGCTGCCCTAGTTAGTTTTTGACATAGCTCCAGGTTAGCTACCAGGAGCTCAGTTAGTTATTAAGATACTTCACCCTGAGTGCCATACATTCTTATCTGATGAAAATTCAAGATGGCTGGCCTAGTTAGTGTTTAAGATACTTCACCTTAACTACTACGAATCCTTGTCCGACGAAAAATCTAAGATGGTCGCTTCAGTTAGGTTTTAAGATAGTCCCAGGTTAATAACAACGAATTCTTGTCCGTTGAGAAATCCAAGATGGCTGCCTGAATTAGTTTTTACGATAGTCGCAGATTAACAACCAAAATTGGCCGTTTACACCTAAACAGGTCGTTTTTGATCTTTTTGGATGGAATTCCACCAAATTTAACTTTCACAGTTGACTCTCGTGTTAGGAGGTAGGAAACTGTTTTCCTCCAACTAAATATTGCTATTGGTTTTGGCCGTAAACGTTTAAGCGAAAATGGCTCCGCGGTTGTTCGTAGAGGGTATTGTTTTCCTGTCTTTTAACGTTGGCTCCGCTGGCTCCGGGTTCCTATCACAATCTGTGTGTGCTAAATCACACACATTACTACTCATAACAATAAAGTGTAGAAAATTAGTTCTGCTAATGTGGACACCTCGCTACAGAGGTCATTTTCCCAGTTCCAGGGTGACTTTGGTAGTGAGGTTTCACTGTTTACATTTTATTTGTTATTTGGCGATTTTTGAGAGATGTTGTATAGACGTAAAAACGAATGAAGTGACACAGTCGTGGGCATGAAATATTTATAATATCAAAGGATGTGATGTGAATGAAATGATGAAACTATATAATAGACAATCTGGACGATAAATGTGTGGACCGGAGGTTAGCTCACAGAGTCGCGGCTGTGTACAACCGCTCCACTGTGAATTTTGAAATCGAATAGCGCAATCTATACAGTGCCCCGATAAGCACGCGTTGATTATCTTGGCACCAGTGCTAGCATTTGACGAACCGGAGGTCAAGCGTGACGACTTCTTGTGCGCTTTATTTAGAACCAGAGGTCACCCGTGACGACTTCTCGTGTTCCAGCGTTTGAGAATGACTGACCCGATTGGCGTTTTATAACGGCTGCTACCAATTGAATGTACACAACATTGATATCGCGATAATACATTGATATAAACTTAATTTTAATGTTGTGCTCATAAGGACGTGAAAGTGTAGTATGCGATTTCAAAATTCACACAGGTGCAGTTGTACACAGCCGCGATTCTGTGAGCAAACCGGTCCACACATTTATCGTTCACTTTGTCTATTATATGTTTCTTCATTTTATTCACATGACATCCTTTATTATTAGAAATATTTCATGCCCACGATTACGTCACTTCATTCGTTTTTCATGTCTATACAACTTCTCTCAAAAATCGCCAAAAAAACAAATAAAATGTATACGTGGACATCGTGATGACGTCAGCTGATTTCAGGGAGTCTGCAGAGTCGTAGCGATCAAACACAACATATACACGCGCAACGTTTTTACCAAGGTTACCGAAGATAGTGTCTACAAAGGTGTGCCCAAATTGTCCAAACGTAGATATACCGGAAGGTCTGCCAAGGGTGTGAACTACTACCATTCCATCATATATATAATGAGCTTTGACAGGCATCATGTTTAAAAATGGCGGACATATGAATGTCGGCGAAGGTCAAAAGTAATATATATTTGAAATCGCCTTAACTGAAAACTCTATTGGGATGTTTACCACGCAGCTCTAGAATACGTCGTTCTTAAAATAGGGGAATTATAGGCTTTAACGGGCGCCGTCTTTAAAAATGGCGGACATACCAATGGTAGCGAAGGTTAAGTGTAACATTTTAAAACCGCTGTTCCTACGCATATACATAGGCATGACAATATCTGCTCTATGTGATGTAGTTGTTAAGAAATATGGTTTTAGGTGATTCAGTTATTATTATTATTACTATATGAGGACATTGGGTTTGGTGGCTATTTTTCAAGATGGCCGCCAAGCCAAGAAACACATTTTCACAAGTAACATCCACCTGAACAGGGAGCCTTACGTCATCGACAACAGCTCTGGCAGGTCAAACCTTTGCTGTAGGGGGTGCCCTACGAAAGTCACTTTCTAAGCTCCCTTTTCGAGTTGGCCACCAGACTGACATGACGATCACTCAGTTACTGTGGTAACGTTGGTGTTCTGGATGAATATAATATATTTTACTACATTCTACATGTATATGCGTTACATTACGTGCTGTAATCTTGCTGTTACTACAAAATAATGGCAACACATGGAAATATATTTTTGACACTTGTGCTTAGAATACCTTTACAGGTTGTTTTCTGTGGCGTTGCATATACTTCACTCACACGAAGTATCTCCACACTTGTGTCATCACTGCTAAAACAAAATAACAGTACACATATCTTCTCTGTGTCACATTCAATATTTATACATTTTAAAGTTCTTCAATGGCCCAAAATATGTCATGGGAATATCAACAAAATACATAAAATGTAATTTTGTTTATAGTTATTCCAGATTTGTCTTATATCTACATACATACGTTTAGTAGAGCTATTCTCAGTAGCAGTATTGCTAGTTACATGTAGTTTTGATTGTTGTGAGGAGGGCAAATAGGTACATTCGTTATCACAAACTGTAAGTCATTTATTATCATCGTAAATTTGAATTATTTGGCTCATAAATTTGTAAAGCAATGCTATTTTGCATATTATTATGATAAACGCAAGTATTACCTTAAATTTGCCTAATTTGTATTGTAAATATTGTGCTATTCAAGTCGTCAAGTCAATTGATGGATGGCTCTTAAAACAGGAGTTCTATTACTGATAAAATAGGAATTTCCTTGTAAAAAATAGAAGAAACTACTAGAACGTTTGTTGCCCGCCACCGCTAGGAGGACAACACACAAGGAACCCTCCCTCTCCAAACTCACTATTTATGGTAGTACCCCCACCCAGGGGAGACCAATGCTTGCATGTCGTGTATGCCAAATGGCTTGCAAAACAAACTTATAACCTGAGACCATGTTATCTATATAATTATATGTCTTTTACATATAACAATAATTGAAATGTACGCTTTAGCTGACAGGTAGTCCGTCGGACTGGCTGACTCAGAAAAAACTATTTCTGATATTGTTTTACCAGTCCTTAAAATGGATGTGCCTGGTACCACAGTACTGTTAGATATGTATAATATTACAGTTATGGCACTTAGTAAAGCTAAAGTGGCTTTATTTCATAAAGGAAACAAGCCGTTTCTTAAGTAAATGTGTCATTAATAGAAACAGACACATGTGATTTCGTAGATCAAATTGCAAAGTAATAAGACAATATACCTTTTGATACAACCTGGTAACCTGATAAATTTTATTTAGTCAGGGACAGCAAACGGCAGTGGTGGACAAGGCGGTGCCAGCAGACGGCGACGAAGCCGAAGGACCGACATTGGTAGACTGAGTTGCATAATTTGGTGTATACTTTTCATTAGCATTTCCTTTCCCGAAGTCGACGACTGAACAATCAGTAACATTGCTGGCGTCTGGTAACTTACTAAAATAATCACCAGATGCGGGAATAACGCATCTACGATGGGATAGCACGAACGATGTCTGTAACCCGCACGTGTATGTTTGTCCATGAAGGCCTCAGCATCTGGTTTCCAAATCTGTCTGTCTTGCGCTAACCTCTGCCCTTCCATTACTCGTCTAGTTTGTCTCTCCAACGTCTCGCCGGTTATCATCTAGCATGAGTTATAGACTTGTCCTTTCAAGTAGGTTCCAAAGTTACCCTTGAAGGTGTCGCGGTGTTTGGTGAACGCTACCCAGCCGGCGGTGATTCTTCTTTGAATCATCTTGTCTTGCTTTTGGTCTCTGATACTGTATACTGTCCCATATATACTTAGCTTTCAACATTCTTTATCTGCGTGGTTTTGATATGTATTGGTGTGTATTTTCTATCACCATTTTTGTCTTCGAAATGTTCATCTTCAGACCTTGTTTTTCGCTTTCATCGGCTAGCTCCTGCAGCAATTCTTGTAGTTCTTGCGGTATAGTAGCGCATATGAGTATGCCGTCGGCGAAGCGAATATGACTGATATATTCTCCGTCTATCCTCAAGCCTCTGGTTTCCGAGGTCAGTCTTCGGAATATGCTTACGATACTGTCTCTGATACTGTATCCCTGTCCCAAATAGACGTAGCTTTCAACGTTCTCTACCTGCGTTGAGTTAATATATATTAGTTTGTCATTTTCTAGCATCACTTTTGTCTTCGAAATGTTCATCTTTAGACGTTGTTTTTTTCTTTTCATTTGCTAGATCCAGCAGCATTTTTTGTAGTTCTTGCGGTGTAATAGCTTGTATCAGTATGTCGAAGATGATTGAGATATTCTCCGTCTATCCTCAAGGCTCTGGTTTCCCAGGTCAGTCTTCGAAATATGCTTTCGAGTGTTGCCATAAACAGTTTGAGCGATAAGCTGTCATCCTGTCGTACTCCTCTCTCTTGATGTTGATCGTGTTGCTCGTTTTGTGTAGGTGGACTGTCACCCAGCTGTTGGTGCAGATGTCTTTCAGGAGTTCGATGTACACGTCTTCTATCCCCTGTTCTTGAAGGAGGTCAGTATTGGTTGAGTTTGCACCGAAAGCCTTTTCGTAATCGACGAAAGCGATGCAGAGCGGGATATGATATTTTCGGCGCTTCTCTTTCAGTTGGTGTACGACGTGTACGTGGTCTATCGTTAAGTAAATGTTTCTGAATCATGCTTGCTCTCGTGGTTGGTTTTCGTCGAGTGCCTACTGTAGCCTATTTGTTAGTGTTTTTGTGAGTAATTTGTACATGTTTGAAAACATACATATCGGTCTGTAGTTCTTTGAATTTTTTTTATTTCCATTCTTGAATATTATTAGCATCTTTGCGTTCTTCCATGCGGTGTGTATTCTTCTTTCTGATAAACATTTCGTATATAGCTTAACCAGTTTCTTCGACATGGTATATTTTTAATGTTTCAATGTTTACTTCCCATTCTTCAGATCTCTTAGTGCTGCTTACACCTCCCATGGTGTTATCTCTGGCATCTGTTTCGGCTCGGTGTGAATTACGGTACTCTGTTCACTGTCGTATAGCTCGGAGTAAAATTCCTCTATTCGTTCCATGATCATGTATTTCTCTACCCTGCTTGTCTCGAAGTGTAATCAGTCTGTCTCGGCCTAGTGCCTGTGTGCTTCTGGATTTCTTCAGTCTCTTTGATGCTGTAATCGTTTCTCGTATGATCTCTTCTTTGTACTTTCTGATGACCTCCTTCGCCTTCTTTTTGACGGTCTTGCATATTTCTGTGTACTCTATTTATTTTTTTACGGCCGCCTTTATTCACCATTTGTCGTCGTTTTCCATCTGTGCTCGTGTCGGTGACCATATTCTCGTCACTACATGCCTGTTGATTGCTTTGGCTACACTTGTCGCACTTAGTTGCATCATCTCAGTGATGTTTTCGCTCATGGTGTCGATGTCGTCCAGTTCTTGTAATGTCTCGAATCGAATCGGTGGTTTCTTATTTATCAACTTCTTCCTTTCAGCCTTGACTTTCAGTTTGATGTTGCTCATTACCATTCTGTGGTCACTTCCGATGTTGACAGTTAGTTCAGTGACTCAGGATGTAGCCAATTTCGTTCTTCGTTTCTTCATTTGGGCTTTTCCACGTCCACCTTCTCCCTGCTTTCTTCTGAAACATGGTATTTATGATTTTTACTTTCTTGATGTTGCCCATCCTACCAAGGTGTCAAGGTGTCTCGTTTCTCACATTTAGACCAAATTTGCCTTTTGCCGTTTCCGAAATGTTTGATCTTTTCCCTATTTGATCAACCAAGTCTCTCATCACTAACGTGTAGTGGATTGGCTTTTATAAAGTCTCTTGCACGTCGTTGTAGAAGTTGTTTGTGTCTTCTTCTGAGTATGATGTTGTTGGTGCATATACTTGTACTATCTTCAGTTTGCTCTCAATATATTGTCTTTTCATTTCTTAATTATGAGAAAGCCTACTCCTGCTTGCCCGTTGTTGTATAGTAGGTGGCCGCTTTGTAAGGTAGTGAAGTATTCTTCTCTTCTTCCGACTTCTCAGATCCCGATCACATCCCATACCAACCTGGTTTCCCTAAGTTCTTCCTCCAGATCCTGTATCTGTTCATCTATTAGTAGTGTTCTTACGTTATATGTTGCTATCTTCAGTCTACTTTCCTTCTCTCGGCTGCTCTTCTTGCTTGACCCACAGATTCTTAGCACCCCCTGCACGTAGCTGACCCGAACCGCCTCCTTGGTCATAAACTCTTTCGATGCTGCTGGGGACTGGGGGCCTTGGCTTCATTGTACTTTGCACGCTGGTTGTTGTTGGCGTTGTTGTTGGGCGACACGGCGGCCGATCTAATAACGAACCACAGCCCGGCCAGCGCCGGGATTCGAACCTTGGGCACCCCGGTCGACAGTCCGGCACTCTAAGCACTCGGCCACTGCGCCCCTCCACGTACTTACGCCAAGTACCTACGCTTTCAAATTTAAAACAATAGATCTGGACACTATAAGAACTGTAGCTGACCGCTTAACTTCAAAGTCCAGTTGTGGGTTAGATGGTATATCAACAAAGTTATTAAAGTCTATGAAAAACGAAATTTGTGAAGCGGTCTCTCTAATTATCAATCAAACAATCAATCAATCAATCATTCAATCAATCAATCAATCAATCAATCAATAATGACGGGTATATTTCCAAACAAATTAAAAATAGCCAAAGTTATTTCCCTTTTTAAAAAGGTGATAAATCTGTATTTGACAATTGTCGCCCAATTTCGCCCAGTTTGATCAAATACATGAATACTTCCAGTCCAAAAAATTATATTACAACAGCCATCGTGGGTTTAGAGGAAACATCCCAATGAACTGGCAACCTTAGACATTACAGATAGAGTTATACAATACATTGGTTAATTCAACACGCCTATGAATATATATATAGACATTGACTTGTGACACTATCGATTGCAATATGCAATTACATCAATTAAAAAGTATAATGGAAACTCTGTATTAAGGTCACCCTCGGAACTGGACAAGATTGACCCTAATAGCGAGGTGACCGTAATACTGAATATGGGGATTAAAACATCGTGGGAATTGGGAAAATTGTTGAGATACATTTGAATTTCCCTGTTAGCGAATACCGAGGTGATCCAGTTATCGGGACGAATGTCCTATTCTTTACTATTGAAATTATGTGGGACTGACCCAACCTGAACCTAATTGCGAGGTGACCCAACCACTGAAGTGATCCATACTGACGTTCCATTGTGCTACGGATTTAACAGTGAAGCTGTAGGTCTCTGCAAATGTTATTTACTCAATCGCAAACAATACGTTGAATTTGAAAATATCAAATCTTAAATCAAATCTGAAGACAATATTATCACCATCGGTATTCCCCAGAGATCAATTTTGGGAACCCTCTTATATATAATTTACATAACTGATATAGCTTTCTCTAGTAACCTTTTTAAATTTGTAACTTCGCTGATAACTTAACCAGTACATTAAATAGTTCTGATGGAATCCAAAGTAATAATGTAAATATACTACACAGTAAGAATAGTAAATGGTTCATTAAATGTCAAGAAAACTAAATTGATATTTCATATGCCTCAAATGAAAATTTAAATCCTCTTGTTGGAAATATATGGGGAACTTGATTGTGTAAGTGGTTTCCTTAGGTATTACGTTAAATAATCATTTAAACTGACCGAATCATACAAATGAAGTAGCTAACAAAATAATAAAACAATTGGAATTTTGAATAAACGTAGTCACTATTTACATCAAAACATCATTATCTACTACGTACACATCCCTCATTCTTCCTCATATTAATTGTGGTATTCTGTCGTGGGGTCACCCAGCACACCGGGTTGTTAATTTGCAAAAAAAGCGATCAGAATAACTTATGTGAGTAAATATAATGCACATACAGGTCCTGTTTTAAGAAACTAAAATTCCAAAAAGTGGATTATATTTCTAAAACGCAGTAACTTAAATGTTATTATAATACTAGTATAATGTTATTATAATACTAGTATAATGTTATTGTAATACTAGTCAGTGACGATCTACCGGAATATTACTGTCACATCCCTTACTTAGGCACTTTTGAAATTCTTCAACCCTACACATGAGTAATAAATAACGTGTTTATTCCCAGATGCAATAATGAATATGCAAAAAAATATACGACCCAACATAATATAAACAGTTAACGTCTGTCTGTCTGTCTGACGAATAGTTAGAGAACCGTATTGTTTTATATGTTAATATCTTACTAGGCGTTGCCCGGAGAAAAATGTAGTCATTTGTCGTCCCTAATATAAGCCACACTATAAAACATGGAAATGGTCTTATACTGAACTACCAATATAACTTTTGACACTATGTTGTGACAACCATGGTGTTCTTATCTGAATTTATCTGAATACAATGGCGCCCTCTTTCACATTTGACATGTAGTAAACACCAAATGCTAAAGAGGGCGCCACTCATGCTATGCGATACTGTTTATGTTTCTATCAACTACAAGCGAAGTTAAAGAAACTGTTATACAACCGCTTATATACCCGCGTAGCACAACGATAAGTAGCGCAGTTGTAAGAGGTCCGGACTCGCGACTGAGAGAACGAGGGTTCGAATCCAGTACGGCGGTTAGTTATGGTTAGGTTTGGCGCTAGTAATAGCTGGAGTTAATTGTGTTGATAGCTGGGGTAGGCTGCCACCGATTAAGCCGACGACCGCCCTGTATCAACTATAATTGTAAATAAATATATATATAAAAAACCGTTTCTTTTACTAACCTAGTTTTTTCCAACCAGTAATTACACCAATGTCTTATAGATAAGTATATATATATATATATATATGTATATATATATATATATATAATATATATATATGTATATAAAGTATGTAATTATATATATATATATTTTATATGTGTGTGTACATATATGTATATGGCGTAGACACACGCACACATACATACACACAATTATATATATGTATATATATATATGTTGTGTGTAGATGTGTGTGCGTGTGTGTTTACGCCATTATATATATATATATACATATATATATGTATATATATATATATATACATATACATATAGTGTACATATATGACGTTAGTGTAACTAAATATAGGTTAGTAAAAGAAACGGTTTTTTACATACATATATATTGTAGTCAAAATATATTATACCACTTTTAAACGTTATTTTTATCACATTTTGATGCTTGTTGGTTTTTGCATTATTTGAAAGACGTAATCGGAGAGTTGTGGGACACCATAAGGTGAAGTGTGATAGCCATCAAATTGTCATAATGCACACAACATGAAACACAAAACACCTTTGATTTAGAGGTTGATAACACTCTTATGTAAGATATTACAAATACAGATACAAACTATTGAACGTAGTTGAACCACTGTTTAAACAAAGTTCTTTGATATTATTATTATTAAATTATTATTATATAATACATATAATTATATATGATCACGCTTGCGCGGGGGCAAGAAATCACAACACCAGTAGCTGTTGACCTGAACTCATGTTGACGTATCTACTATCATTACGTTTTAACATTTTGAATTTTCAGATGAAACTGATGTCGCAGCTAAGCTATATAATGACGTGCGAGTGCTCTGCTGGGTGATGACGTCAGAGAAGAGTCTCCAGACGAAGGCTATTCACGTGCGAGCCACTTGGACGCGCCGTTGCAATAAAGTCTTGTTTGCGAGCGACTTCAAAGACGTCCAGTTTCCGACGATCGACATAAACGTGACAGCGGGAAGGAGCCACCTGACGTCGAAAACGATGAAGACGTTCGACTATATCTACAAACACCATTATAACGACGCCGATTGGTTCTTGAAGGCAGACGACGACACTTACGTAATCGTTGAGAATCTCCGCTATTTCCTGTCGTCAAAAAACACATCTCAGCCGGTGTACTTCGGGCGTTGGTTAGATAATTATGTGACACAAGGATACTACGCCGGCGGAGCAGGATACGTGCTCGGCAAGGAAAGCCTGCGAAGGCTCGCCACCAGAGAAAAGGGTCTTTGCCGTAACGATCGGGGTCCTGAAGACGTTGAGATCGGAAGATGTTTGGAAAAACTGGGAGTGAAAACGACCGATTCTAAGGACGTAAAGGGACTCTATCAGTTTTATTCAACCCAGGCTATGCTTGCCTCCTCATTCTTCCTGGTTGATGGTAAAAAATATGGAAAGGATGGTGCGCGTCACGTAAGTTGACTACATGCAATGTGTTCTCTTAATGTCGTCTTCTTGCGGCACAATAACAGGAATTATAATTACATAGTATAATGACCTCATACTTCAGAAAAAAATTGGATAGTGTTACAGCATATTTAAACATTAGATATATGTAGTGACTAGACCTGTTAACTGATATATAAATTTGTCAATAATTTCACCATAACAACATATGTATAACATTAAGAAGGTTGTTAACATAGGACATTTCCTGCGTTGTTTATAATGCTGGATATATGGTTTGTTTACGTAGGAGAATTGGTACATAAAATGTCAACAAGCATGTATAAACGTTCGGACAAAGTTGTGTTTACTGAATACTATACTCCACAGTGTTACAAGAAAATATAATGAAGGTGCTTTCGAAGATAACAAAACCTCCATTTTCTCAGAGCCTATCCGGAGTTGTTCTTTTACTAGTACATGAATATTTTGTCCACTTTAACGAAAATAGCATTAATCATTGTTGGTCAAATTTGGGGATTCATAATAAAATTACTCCATGACTAGTTCATCACGTGACACTCAAAAGAAACCTAAACACATGTTTCGTCGTCACCTCCGGCTTAGAGCACTTTTGGTAATAAAATGACAACATGTCTGCTATTCCCTTTTGTCTGTTACCCCTTTCATGAAACATGTTCAATTCCATGAAATAATAACCCACCAAATGTTCTCGCGTAACAGAGGGAGTAACTACATTTTCGTAGGAAAAAAGGTGATTTTTGGAAAATGTATTTTTATATACGTGCTGTGAAATGTTAAGTTTATGGGGGTTTTCACTAATGGGAATGTCGAGAAAAGTGCAACATCCAAGATGGCCGCCACACTATATTTTTTCATTTAAATTTCACACTATTGCAACCCGATAAGGTACATGCAATGAGTGACATGTATTTATGCATGTTCTTGGGGAATTCGATGCCACCACTGCTGTTTAAAAAAACCACTGTACAGTTCAGAAGGTATAAGACATTTGAGTACCGCTAAGGTAACTGCGACGAATACGTAGCAATTCATTTATTATCATATCTTCTCACCCAGACGACTTACAAACATAATTAAAATATCTATGTATATTTCAACATTTTGGAGTAGCATGTAATGGACTATACCATGATTCAGTATTTACAAGAAAATGTATCAAGTTAAATGATGCATATGTTTCTTCGCGTGATGAAATGATCTTAGGCATGTTTATCAAACTCTTACGTAAATATATATATATATATATGCATGTGTGTTATATTGTTTGGATTACACAACACATACAATTAAATATCTTGTTATTACAGAAACTTTCAAGTATCAGCGATCATGCCATCTCGTTCCATCACTTAGAGCCGTTCCAGATGTACACGCTCGAGTATCTGGTGTATCACTTGAAGACGTACGGCGTGATACGTACGACGTGATTCGTGTGGCGTGATAAGCACGGCGTTCGATGTACGGCGTGATACGTACGTGTGATACGCACGGCGTCGTACGTACGGTGTTATCTAGCCTAGTATTTGGATATGATGCACACGTACACGCACGCACGCACGCACGCACGCACGCACACACACACACACACACACGCGCACAATAAATCACGCAAGCATGCTTGCGCGCACATGCTAGTGCCCTGCGAAGCGTCCTTCTTATATATTTGAGGATCGGGCTGAAAATAAAACGGTTCTGACCTTTTATGTGGTAAATCAGTTGTCCGGAACGTAAAACGTAATGTTTGCGTAATACGTAACTTAACAATGGCAGGAACCACGCGCGCGAGACAAAAACGTCGGGAAAACGGCCCCCCTGCGTCATATATTTGGCAACATAGAGTAGACGCAGACACATATTATATGACAATTCTACAGTGTCACGACTGAGACCTATCGATGGACGTGAACTTCGTATTCACTCAGACCTTCGCCATTTCGAACAAACAACGAGTATCTGCGAACGCGTTATGATGTTTATGTAACGATGCTGTGTGTTTTGTGACATAATTACATTGATGGCTACATAGCAAACATTGATGGCTACATAGCAAACATTGATGGCTACATAGCAAACATTGATGGCTACATAGCAAACATTGATGGCTACATAGCAAACATTGATGGCTACATAGCAAACATTGATGGCTACATAGCAAACATTGATGGCTATACCACAAATACACACAGAATAACATGAGGAGTTCAAAAAACGTTTATTCTTGGTCCGAAGCTGTTTATTCTGTATATCAATGACATGTGCAATGTTTCTAAACTGATAAAAGTTGTGCTATTTGCTGATGACACGAACATCTTATGTTCAGCCAACGATATAAAACGCATTGAAAATATTGTATGCAACGAACTGTATAAATAATGCAATTGTGGTTCTTAATCGACAAGTTGTCTGTTAACAGAGCTAACACCAATTACATGCTACTTTCTGGTAGTGCACAATTGTCTGATGTAAATATCACGATCAACCCATCTATTTCGCAGGCACTACATGCATTGATGCAATCACTGGCTGCCACATCTAAATGACACTGTTTTCTATTTCATAGTATCGATTGGTTTTTAATTTCATTGTTTGAAATTGTATTTTCACACCCAAATTTATTTATTTTTATTCATTTATTTTATCTTAGCTGATTAATTTTATTTCATTAATTTATATTTTAGCATTTAGTCAACGCAACATTTAAATGTGAAGCACTTTGATTGCTATTTACTTACTTAAAAACCCTATATGAAGAAACGGAATTATTATTATATTATTATATAAAAAATACAAAAATATTAAGAGTACGAGTAACGATACTTCTACGCGTGCTTATTGGCGAATCAGTACACTGGAAAGACCACATCAGTCGCGTAAAGTCTAAACTATCAATATGTGCAGTAATTGACTGCCATTTTATGCATATGTTACATTCCACTCTGTTTTTGCTGTATTTATTTTGTGGAAATATGGGAAATACCTATCCTACTAACTTACGCAGTATAAATATGTTACACATGAGGGTAATAGGGATTACGCCCAACGCATAGCGATGCGATTACACAGCTCTACTGTTTCACAAAGCACGCATTTTAAAGTTTACCGATTTGGTACAAATTGTCGACCAAGGAGAAACATGACTTTATTAGTATTTTTACTTCTATGTTTCTCCTTTCGAACTTTTCACAAAAATACTTTGTATAGATCATTTGTATATATAATTTGTTTCATTATTGGAATAAACGCTTTAGATTTTGATTACTGTTTTGACGACCCCTAAATGCATGTGCTCCTCGTAATGATGATCCCCCTCCAAAAAACGGCTAGATGATGTTTAGACATTACCCAACATGACAGGGCAGAATAGGTTGATACAGGTAACAAAGTGAGAAACCTTACCTATTAAGTGAGCATCAGTGAATGAAAGGGAGCTTTGCTGTCTTAGTGGCTCCCACGGAAGCGACTGCAATGTCTTAATAGGAGGCACTGGCAGTAGTAAGTAGTGCTGTTATTAACCCCGAATTCAGCCAAATTGCGCAAAACTTGCCATGTTCTCGTATATTTTAGCATGGCTCGATTTTATCAGCCTGAACGCTCAGAACATGGTCTTGTTCAAGAGTCCTCGAGACGCCGGTCAGGTATGTTAACTGGCTAAACATATGTATCCGGGTCGGATGAAATACAAGCAGGATGCTTTCAAAGACGCGACTTCGACTCCGAACGGTTACCTACTGGTCGACTTGAAACAGGAGACGCCGGAATACTGGCTCCTGCGTACGAACATCTTTCCCAACGACGTCGGTCAGTACGTGTACGTGCCGGGAGCATCGACATACGAGGAGCGTCGCGATAGCTATCAGTAGCGAGATGTCTGTGCGCATGAAGAGATATATCTTGTGTCTGCAGTTGCTGAGTGAGAACAACAACATCAATTTGAGAAAAACGTCCTCGCCAACGCAGACTTTATCTGCAGTATGAGCGAGTGCGCGTACAATAGTCTGAAACGGTACGTGACGTTGACTCCTAAGCAGAAAGACACTGAAAAAGTACATGAGACACTTGCGCCAGTTGTCGTCGAAGAAAGTGACAACCGGAAAGAAGAGGAAAATCCTGCAGGCAGGTGGTTTCCTGTCGGACTTGCTGGCTCCGCTGGTCGGTTCGATCCAACTGCCGTTGCTCAGAGAGGTTGTGAGGGCGGTGGTTTAAATGGGGCACGCGCGGAAGATGGTTTTGGTAGACCCACGTTTGTTGGAGGGCTTGCTAGCTCAGCAGCAGCAGCTGCAGCAGCAGCATCCGACGCCGAGGACGACCGTAGCGCGTGTCATGAATAGTCTGGACACAGCGTCATCGACCTTACTGATGTGACCGAACGAGAAAGGGTAGCGCTGTACAACAGGCCATTGTCTCGTTACAACGCAATGGTCGATAAACGGAAGCAACAGCCGGTACGCTTGTCTGTGATGAGCGCACCCGCCGAAGAGGTCATCACGTCGGCGACAACTACGGAGGCGCCGTCGGTGTTGGATGGGTTAGAGCGCGACGTCGTGCACACCAAAAAGTAAGAAGAGGAGAGCCCATCTATAATGATGGAGAAACTCAAGTCGGATCGGTCGCGCGTCATCTGAGACGTCTCAACATGCTCATCAAGTTAGTCGGGAACTCGGACCGACGGACGTACATGCTGACGCGATCGATCGCCGAAGACGACGACGCCGACGACACCTCCTGTCGACCGCGAGAACCAACGAAGCCGGCTGGGTGATCCGACGCCACCACTACCACCACTACTTGTCGTTGAGCTCTTTCGCGAGAGCAGATACCTCGGTGGGAGGTATATTAAAGGGACACGAAGCGAGGTCGAATGTATTGGTTCCAGCAGTAGAAGCAATTGCAGCAGCTGTGACTGTACCTAACGACTCTTTATCGTTATGATTCGACGACGCCATCGTCCTCGCCGCGACACCGAACGCTACCTACTAAACCATGTCTAGTTCTACCAGAAACGTATTGGAAGTTACGGTGGTGTCAACGCGTTGCATCGGGCGACCACCACCACTACCTGCACTTCCCGGGCTGTACCGAAGCGAACCGCAATGCAGTGCATGTCGGAGCAGGATGCCTATACCCTTCACAAGCCCGTGCGACATCGTTTCGAGCGTCATCGCGTCTTAGCGGACCGGTACGACTGTTAGAATAATACACGATAACGGGGAGTTGACTGCCTTGTAGAGAACCAAAATCGATGCCTGGTATTATGCCGAACCCTTGACGATTATCCGATTGATCAATGCAGCTGTAAGACGTGTCGTGTCGGATGAGAACGTGTATCTGACCTACAGTCCCATCACGCACAAAATTACATCGCACGTTAATGCTAACGTCGTATTCGTCTGGGACGTGAAAGCCTCCATTCTAGGCTTTCCGGCGACAGAAAAGTGGAAGGTCCGAGAGACGCCAATAAGTCGGGGTTTGGCTAAAAGGAAGCCGACGCCATGGTGGACATGTCGCGAGGGTTTGAGTCGCTCTACGTGTACACGAACGTCGTGGAACCGCGAGTCATCGGGGACATCCTTCTGCCTCTTTTGTGCATCATCCTGCTGAACAGTGAGCTGGGCGAAACAATGTCGAGGAGTTTTGAAAAAATCCAGTACGTCCCCGTGCTGTGTAAAGAGTTCTGTACGTTCAAGATCGATATAAGGGACGATACCGGCGGACCGGTACCATTCGAGAGTGGGAAGGTCATAGTGACGCTTCATTTCAGACGCTGCAGAACGAAACACTTTTGAAAATCATGACGAGAGGAGGCAATGGTGGCATCGGGAACGCGTACGAGGACTACTACACACGCCAAGTAGGACGTAACCTACCGCTAGAGTTAAGCGAGATCACGGCTTGGGCAACCTTTTAGTAGGCCTGCTACGAAGCGCCATGCCTCTCGTGAAGAGAGGTGTCTTGGCGCTAAGAAAGCGAGCTTTGAACAAGTGGCGGAAGACGTCGCAGGCGGTCAGAATCTGAAACAGGCCGCAAAAAGACGCGCGAAAGAAGCATGAGCCGACCTACTCGACGGGGTGATGAAGAAGAAACCACCTCATCCACTGCTGCAGGGGAGTCGGGCCATTAAACGACCGGTCAAGGCGACGGTGGTCAGTACGCCGAAACGTCGCCGTAAAGAACGGGTGCTGCGACTTAGAACCATTGACATATTCACCGATTAGATGAATGGCATTCGTGCACCGACAGTCGTTGGAGGGTCTAAAGAGCAAACTGGACCTGGTCGGCTTTCCATTGAGAGCGGTCGATGGGAGGACTACCAACCGTTGACGATTCTCGAAGCGAGCGGTCCCATCGAGTTTCTCGTTCCGAGGTCGGGGGACGACTACCTAGACCTGTCGAGCGTTCGACTGTACATGAAAGCAGACGTGGTGAAGGCGAACGATACGGACTTCGACACGGATAATTCCGTGGCTCCGGTCAACAACTGGCTGCACTCGTTGTTCAATCAAGTCGACGTGTCGACGAACGACATGCTGGTGATTCCGTCGACGAACACGTACCCGTACCGCGCCTACACCGAGACGCTGTTCAGTTACGGGACCGAAGACGCACGTCGAGTGCGGCCTGTGGTGTAATAAAACTACGGGCTCTATGGAGTCGATCGGCGACGATGTGGAAGGATTGCAACATCGGTGCGCGTACATCCTGAAGTGGAAATGTTGGGACGGTCCATGCCGATGAGTTCTTGCAGGACCGCTACATGCTGCGTCAACGTTAAAATCCGTCTGGTGCGAAGCAAGAACGCTTTCGAACTGATGGCGGCTTGTGCCGACGCCGGCTTCAAGATACTACTGACCGTGACCTTCCTGCATGTGTGACAGGCCAAACTGAACACGGCCGTACAGATCGGACACATCAAGGCGTTAACGATGGGGACGGTCAAGTGCCCTCTACGTCGAGTCGACTGCAAGGTGTTCACCATCCCGCGGGGGCAATGTCTCACATTCAGAACGTCTACCTCGGCGTGCTACCGAATCTGGTGGTCCTGTGTCTGATCGGCAACGACGACTACAACTTCCTCGCCCTCTACGTGGATGAACAACAAGTACTGAACAAGCCGCTGCAGCAGAAATTCGCCGTAGGTGCGTGCGTCAGAAGATGCCAGCACTCTTCGCATTAACCGGCAAGGCTATTGAAAACTTTTTACTCGACGATCATTTCAACGTCGTGCACAAGGGCAACCTACGAAACGGTGCTGGAATTCGATAGGAACAGGAACTTCGTGTTCGACTACTGGTGGACACGCTAGTGTTCACGCATCTACTGGTACGTGGCCGCCGACCAACACGGCGACTATTTTGATTTGTATGTTCTGCCGCCGCAACCCGACGCCTTCAGAACGTTCCTGCACTGCAAGTGGGGCGACGACTGGATGTACAACGATCGGAGACTACAGAGCGGCCTGTCTAACGTGTGCGGTCAATACTGCGTCGCATAGCTGATGTACCGATGTCGCGGCGTGTCGCTGAAGGTCACGATCGATCACACATGCGTCGGCGTCGGCCGGCGGACACGAGAGCGCGCGAGCAGACGACGAGCACCGCTTACCCGAAAATAATGAAGGCGTCGTCGATTTCTAAATTAGCGGGGGTATTTCCACAGAAAAGTTCCGACTTCGTCATCATTAATATCTCACATTATAAAACCACACCCTATATTCTTTTAAAAATACATCGAACTTCCACGCACTTCTACGTAACGATTTAATACACGGGATCGCTATCTCCCTCTCTACCCACAAAATAACCTACACAGTAAAGTCCTTCCCATGGCTATCAAAACACATACATGTTACATTTTGAAACCACCCTGTACGTATTCTAGCTCCCATATTCACCACGTCGGATAAATACTGATTCGTCGAATTCCTATCGCACCTTATAATAACACCTCATTCTAGCCTAGGTTCCATCAATCAAACCGCTCATTCTCTTCACGGTCACCGATTTCGAAATCTTAACCGATCAATGCCGATAGGCGGCGCCATCGATAAAAGACACATAGCCGGTAGGCGGCGACACCTCCAACCCCACCATCTTCACACGTTCCCACATCACCGGAGTGGTGTAGCGATGTTGGGTGGGTCCCCACTTGGACCCCCAACATCACAGCCACGTCGATCTACCGCTCACGCCAACAACTAAGCGATGTCCCCATCACACCGAATTTTCCCATGTCATGACATGATCATCTCTGAAAAAAATCGCGCTAGCCGCTGTCGGAATCTTAACCAACCAACGCCGCCGATAGGTGGCGTACGACGAGACGTTTTACCTACACGCATCAACGCGGAAAAACTACCCTATCAAACACGCACACTACTAATGCACCTATATTATGGGGTCGGACGAGCAAAATACAAGTTGGATAACGCTAAATCATCATAATTGTGGCCATGTTAAGAGATACGAAAATGAATGCAAATTTACTAAATTTTTATGATTTCGGGGTTGATACGGACACTACACTACTACTACTGACTCCTTCAATAGAAATTACATTGGTATGCATGAGTATATATGCACGCTTATGTTAACTGATATTATATACAGACTGGATATCGGGTCAGAATAACATTTTCTTCTGCTTGTTCTTGTGAGGTATGTCCACATTGTCGTGTATGAAAATGGCAGTCATTGGAGGAACTTGTTTCAACTGTCAATTGCACCCATTTAGTCAAACTTCAAAACATAATTCTATCACATGGTCTTCTGCTATGTAAACCCATGAGATAACAAATACACAAGAAACGAATTTTACTCCAAATGGTAGTCAGTCATAGGTGATTGATGCAGACAATAACATCCCCTGAGTCTAACCATCAAACCATCTACATCAAATCATTACATGGCTCTTAATCAGTATTTAAGAATCTTGCTATGGGTGTGAGTTTGTGCGTGTGCGTGAGTGTGTGACTAACGTACGCACTTACATACGCAGGTATGCATGTACGCATATATGTATGCATGCATGAATGCATGTAAACATGTATGCATGTATGTATGTGTGTATCGGCATGTTAACGTTTTTCTCTTAGACAGCTTGAACCTCGAGCACGATATTTTCAGGGATTAATGTACGAGAGTAGTAAAGGAGGTTAAGTAGCGGGGACGGTGTTGCGCCGCGGAGCAAGAGCAAAGTACCCGGATGTAGGTCAAAGTCAAGTACCCAGATGTAGGTCAAGGACAAGGTCAAGTGCCCGGATGTAGGTCAATGTCACGTGGCGCTACCTACCGGAATTTTTCGGAACTAAAATAGCGCCACCTAGCGGATAGTTGGTGAACTAAATATTTCCCGCCAACAACTATAATAGCGCCACCTAGCGGATAGTTGGTGACCTAAAATTATTTCCCGCCGAAAAATAATTCCCCGCCAAAACCAAAATAGCGCCACCTAGCGGATTTTGTTGGAACTAAATATTTCCCGCCAAAACCAAAATAGCGCCACCTAGCGGAATTTTTTGGAACTAAATATTTCCCCACCAAAATTAGAACAGCGCCCCTGACGGATAGTTGGTTAATTAAAATAGCTCCCCTGGCGGATAGTTGGTTAACTAAAACAGCGCCCCCTATCGGATTTTTTCGGTACTAATTATACAAGTGGTGTCATCTTGTGGACAAGTTGTAAACTAAATGTTCTAGTACTGCAACTATTCGTGTCTCTTGCACGCTTGCGTGCAATAGAGCCCCCTGACGGGTACATCACGAACTACAAACATCATCCCCTAGTGGACAAGTGAGCGAACCACATATGAGTACTGCAAATATTCGTGTCTCTTGTTTTTTCTCGTCCATAAACACCTGGTGGATATATAATCATCAACTGATAGCACCCCTGTTAGATAAGTGGTGAACTAAATAACTACTCAGCAGTCCGTGCTTTTGAATTTTCTACAATCCGTGATCTTTCGGCACGCCCACGTGACTTTTCGGCACATTCTCTAACTATATAAGCGCAGTGTTTTGTCAATCGGACCGTCATTCGTATCACGACGACAGCACTATTAACATCATCATCATGTTGAAGACACCCTACTACCGACCTCGCAATGCGGCAGACTCGAGCGACGAGGACGAGCCGACGAGCCGACCCATCATGCCGGTGATCAACCGTCCTTCCGTGCCGTCGGAACCAGACGTCGTGGACGTCGTGGACATCTCGGCTCTAGAAGCAACGGTAAGCTCCGACGCAGTTATCAAGATCAGAGGGCTCCTCATCGATAGAGTACGCCAGCACACTCCCTTGTACATCGGGTGCAGGTACTGCAAGAAGCGTATGATTACCGACGATAGGGGACATTTGCAATGCGAACGACACGGTTACGTTGCTTCTGACGTGCATTTCGTGGTGCGCATGTGCTTTGTCGAGACAGCGACGGGTCGATCTATATGGCTGACTTTATTCGACCAGTGGATGGCTCCTCTCCTTGACGTGAATGCCGAGACGTTTGCTGGTATGGACGAAACGATGCAGACTTACAAACTGAACTCGTTGACGGGAACTCGTGTGTCTCTCACCATAAAGAAAACTCGACGAGATACTTACACAAACTTCAACGTCACTCGCGTGGAGGTGATACACTAGGCTGCGTATCCTGTTTCAGCCTCTCTCTGCTATCATCCCTGCCGATGTGACAACTTCCGCCGACACGACCGGTGTGGCAACTTCCGCTCCTGGCGATGTGACAATTTCTACTTACGCAACCAATGTGACAACTTCCGCTCCTGACGATGTGGCAATTTCTACTCACGCAACCAATGTGACAACTGCCGCTCCTGTCGCCACTGGTCCGAACTTTACGCTTGAGTTTCCGGCGATGGAAATGAAGAAGACGATTGCACGGCACATAGCATGTGCCATTGTTGAACTCTCGAGACGACAGTGTCTCGCTTGCGAGATAGACGATCCTAGTCAATTTCATCACGATTGTATGTTATCTGATGACATTCAAATTTGCATGCACTTTGACGAGGCTGTGGAGACCATTAATTCAATCGCAGTGATGAAAGACTGTTTGAGTGTTTTGTTAGACGCGGGTTTGAAGTTATCCGACGTGACAGTCGAACAGTTGTGTAATATCAATACATGGTTGCAAGAATCTGTTTCGAAACAGTGGCGAAACACTATGAAACATATGGTTCTGGCAGTAATGGAGGGTGACCTGTAAAGAACTTTCTTTTGTCTTGTACACGATTAAACTTTGCAAGACTCTGTATCAATGTCTCTGGTTCTTTTAGTTATGGAGCGTGACATGTAATTACGTTTGTGTTGTTCACGAATAAACTGTGCAAACTTCATCTTGTGTCTTTTTCATAGTGTAATACAAAGCATATGTTGGGAACCTTACTAATAGTCTTACACTTCACAAGTATGTCTGTGTTGCTGAGTAGAGATGATAGCCACGTATCTCTGTGTAGTTCAGTACAGAGATGTTAATGTACTCAGACCAACTAGTGGTGCAAACGAAACACTATGCTTTGACCAACACACGACACGAATCGGACTCAGACCAACTAGTTGCGTAAACGAAACAGAAACTTAACCGATTACGCTGCACACATTGAACTCAGACCAACTAGTTGCGTAAACGAAACAGAAACTTAACCGATTACGCTGCACGAATTGAACTCAGACCAACTAGTCAGACAAACGAAACACTATTCTTTGACCAACACATGTCACAAATTGAACTCAGATCAACTAGTTGCGTAAACGAAACAGAAACTTAACCGATTACACGGCACGAATTGAACTCAGACCAACTAGTCGGACAAACGAAACACTATTCTTTGATCAACACATGTCACAAATTGAACTCATATCAACTAGTCACACAAACGAAACACTATGCTTTGACCAACACGCTGAACGAATCGAACATTGAACTAAGACCAACTAGTTGTACAAACGAAACACTATGCTTTGACCAACACGTGTCACGAATTGGACTTAGATCAACTAGTTAGACAAACGAAACACTATGCTTTGACCAACACGTGTCACGAATTGAACTCAGACCAACTAGTTGCACCAACGAAACACTATGCTTTGACCAACACGTGTCACGAAAACGAAACACTATGCTTTGACCAATACGTGTCACGAATTGAACTTAGATCAACTAGGTACATCACACGAGACTATGACCGAGATATGTCACGAGACTTCGGATGCACGTCACACGAGAGTACCGACGAGACAAGAGACGAGACTATGACCGATATATGTCACGAGACTACGGATGACACATCACACGAGACTACGGATGACACATCACACGAGACTATGACCGAGATATGGCACGAGACTTCGGATAACACGTCACACGAGAGTACCGTCGAGACAAGAGACGAGACTATGACCGAGATATGTCACGAGACTACGGATGACACATCACACGAGACTTCGGATGATACGTCACACGAGAGTACCGACGAGACAAGAGACGAGACTGTGACCGAGATATGTCACGAGACTACGGATGACATATCACACGAGACTATGGCCGAGATATGGCACGAGACTATGGATGACACATCACACGAGAGTACGGTCTATAGAGACGAGTTGTACAAACGAAACACTACACTTTGACCAACACGTGTCACAAATTGAACTCAGATCAACTAGTCACGCAAACGAAACACTACACTTTGACCAACACGTGTCACAAATTGAACTCAGATCAACTAGTCACGCACACGAAACACTATGCTTTGACCAATACACTGAACGAATCGATCTGTAGACACGAGTTGTACAAAGGAAACACTATGCTTTGACCAACATGCGGCACGAATTGAACTCAGACCAACTACGAATTGAACTCAGACCAACTAGTTGTGCAACGAAACAGAAACTTAACCGATTACGCTGCACAAATTGAACTCAGACCAACTAGTTGTACAAACGAAACACTATGCTTTGATCAACACGTGTCACGAATTGGACTTAGACCAACTAGTTGGACAAACGAAACACTAAGCTTTGACCAACACGTGTCACGAAAACGAAACACTATGCTTTGACCAACACGTGTCACGAATTGAACTTAGATCAACTAGACACATCACACGAGACTATGACCGATATATGGCACGAGACTTCGGATGACACGTCACACGAGAGTACCGACGAGACAAGAGACGAGACTATGACCGAGATATGTCACGAGACTACGGATGACACACCACACGAGACTTCGGATGACACGTCACACGAGAGTACCGACGAGACAAGAGACGAGACTATGGACGAGATACACCACAATAGACGGGTTATCGCGTGAGATTCCACCACCACCACCACAATTACGCCACAATAGACGGGTTATCGTGTGAGATTCCACCACCACCACCACAATTTCACCACAATAGACGGGTTATCGCGTGAGATTCCACCACCACCACCACAATTCCGCCACAATAGACGGATTATCGCGTGAGATTCCACCACCACCACCACAATTCCGCCACAATAGACGGGTTATCGCGTGAGATTTGCTTCAGAAGCAAAGCAAAGCAAAGCAAATAGACGGGTTATCGCGTGAGATTTGACGGGTTATCAAAGCAAAGCAAAGCAAATAGACGGGTTATCAAAGCAAAGCAAAGCAAATAGACGGGTTATCAAAGCAAAGCAAAGCAAATAGACGGGTTATCAAAGCAAAGCAAAGCAAATAGACGGGTTATCAAAGCAAATAGACAGGTTATCGCCAAAGCAATGCAAATAGACGGTATCATACACACAACACACATGACGAACAAGAGACGAGACTATGGATGAGATACGCCACGAGACTACGGATGACACATCACACGTGACTACGGATGACACATCACACGAGAGTACTGACGAGACAAGAGACGAGGCTATGTCCGAGATATGTCACGAGACTATGGCCGAGATATGTCACGAGACTATGACCGAGATATGTCACGAGACTATGGCCGAGACTACGGATGACACATCACACGAGAGTACGGACGAGACAAGAGATATGCTACGAGACTACGGATGCCACATCACACGAGACTACGGATGTCACATCACACGAGAGTACGGACGAGACAAGAGATACGCCACGAGACATTCAAAGAGGTGACCATCATGGTTTCCGACGCCACTCAACGGACACCAATGTAATTAGTCAGAGTATAGCCATCTATCGAACATGATAGTTCTCTATTCGTTGACACACATATTCGTTGGGAATAGCGGAAGCGTAGAGGCCGCCATGTCAGGTCGCCATGACATTCAAATAACGTCCGGTACTACGTTACTTCCGGCGTAGCGTCCCTAGTGGAGGCCGCCATGACAGTCAAGTAACTTCCGGTACGACGTCACTTCCGGTGTAGCGCCCCCTAGCGGATAATCGGAGTACTACGTCACATGGTGGCGCCATCTAGCAGTTAAAATATCTAATTAGGTTAGCTAGAGAAAAAAAGTTGGGGTTAACCTCGCGAAAATTTAATGTTTTTGTCTCTCTGGGACAAAAACATAAAATTTTCTGAAAATGTATACAACAACCACCTTAGTGGTTGTTGTTTAAATTTTCACGCCGAAAACTAGTGTATATACCGTGCTTCCGACGATTCTGGTCTTTCCTTTTTCGACTCTCGAGAAGGTCGTATCGTATCTGGTCGCTCGCACTATTTGAAAATATGGAATTGTTACGTTGAAAAGACGGCTGCTTCATATACATGTTTTCCATTAAAAGAAGCGATACCTCATACGAGTCCTATGGTCGCTTCGTTGGACGTGAATCCGAACAGTTGATCGTCTCTTGACATGAAGGTATGTGATGTTTGGTACCTCATTGAATGAAGTCCTGTCAGGTGGTTGTCCTTACATGTTATTGACATAGTCGTTTTCGATCGTAGCAGTTTTCAAATTCGCTTGCTATGGTCGTGTGTGACGTGGTACTCCGATTATCCACTAGGGGTCTCTACGCCGGAAGTGACGTGGTACCGGAAGTCACTTGACTGTCATGGCGGCCTCCACTAGGGACGCTACGCCGGAAGTAACGTAGTACCGGACGTTATTTGAATGTCATGGCGACCTGACATGGCGGCCTCTACGCTTCCGCTATTCCCAACGAATATGTGTGTCAACGAATAGAGAACTATCATGTTCGATAGATGGCTATACTCTGACTAATTACATTGGTGTCCGTTGAGTGGCGTCGGAAACCATGATGGTCACCTCTTTGAATGTCTCGTGGCGTATCTCTTGTCTCGTCCGTACTCTCGTGTGATGTGACATCCGTAGTCTCGTGTGATGTGGCATCCGTAGTCTCGTAGCATATCTCTTGTCTCGTCCGTACTCTCGTGTGATGTGTCATCCGTAGTCTCGATCATAGTCTCGTGACATATCTCGGCCATAGTCTCGTGACATATCTCGGTCATAGTCTCGTGACATATCACGGACATAGTCTCGTCTCTTGTCTCGTCGGTACTCTCGTGTGATGTGTCATCCGTAGTCTCGTGTGATGTGTCATCCGTAGTCTCGTAGCATATCTCTTGTCTCGTCCGTACTCTCGTGTGATGTATCATCCGTAGTCTCGGCCATAGTCTCGTGACATATCTCGGTCATAGTCTCGTGGCATATCTCGGCCATAGTCTCGTGACATATCTCGGACATAGTCTCGTCTCTTGTCTCGTCAGTACTCTCGTGTGATGTGTCATCCGTAGTCTCGTGTGATGTGTCATCCGTAGTCTCGTGGCGTATCTCATCCATAGTCTCGTCTCTTGTCTCGTCATGTGTGTTGTGTGTATGATGACGTCTATTTGCTTTGCTTTGACGATAACCTGTCTATTTGCTTTGCTTTGTTTTGATAACCCGTCTATTTGCTTTGCTTTGCTTTGATAACCCGTCTATTTGCTTTGCTTTGCTTTAATAACCCGTCTATTTGCTTTGCTTTGCTTTGCTTCTGAAACAAATCTCACGCGATAACCCGTCTATTTGCTTTGCTTTGCTTTGCTTTGCTTTGCTTCTGAAGCAAATCTCACGCGATAACCCGTCTATTGTGGCGGAATTGTGGTGGTGGTGGTGGAATCTCACGCGATAACCCGTCTATTGTGGCGGAATTGTGGTGGTGGTGGTGGGATCTCACGCGATAACCCGTCTATTGTGGCGGAATTGTGGTGGTGGTGGTGGGATCTCACGCGATAACCCGTCTATTGTGGCGGAATTGTGGTGGTGGTGGTGGGATCTCACGCGATAACCCGTCTATTGTGGCGGAATTGTGGTGGTGGTGGTGGAATCTCACGCGATAACCCTTGTCTCGTTGGTACTCTCGTGTGATATCTAATAGTTGGTCTAAGTTCAATTCGTGACACGTGTTGGTCAAAGCATAGTGTTTCGTTTGTATAACTCGTGTCTCGTCGGTACTCTCGTGTGATGTGTCATCCGTAGTCTCGTGTGATCCGAAGTCTCGTGACATATCTCGGTCATAGTTTCGTCTCTTGTCTCGTCGGTACTCTCGTGTGACGTGTCATCCGAAGTCTCGTGACATATCTCGGCCATAGTCTCGTGTGACGTGTCATCCGTAGTCTCGTGTGATGTATCATCCGTAGTCTCGTGACATATCTCGGTCATAGTTTCGTCTCTTGTCTCGTCGGTACTCTCGTGTGACGTGTCATCCGAAGTCTCGTGACATATCTCGGACATAGTCTCGTGTGATGTGTCTAGTTGATCTAAGTTCAATTCATGACACGTGTTGGTCAAAGCATAGTGTTTCGTTTTCGTGACACGTGTTGGTCAAAGCATAGTGTTTCGTTTGTCCAACTAGTTGATCTAAGTCCAATTCGTGATACGTGTTGGTCAAAGCATAGTGTTTCGTTTGTGCAACTAGTTGATCTGAGTTCAATTCGTGACACGTGTTGGTCAAAGCATAGTGTTTCGTTTGTCCAACTAGTTGATCTAAGTCCAATTCGTGACACGTGTTGGTCAAAGCATAGTGTTTCGTTTGTACAACTAGTTGGTCTGAGTTCAATTAGTGCAGCGTAATCGGTTAAGTTTCTGTTTCGTTTGCGCAACTAGTTGGTCTGAGTTCAATGTTCGATTCGTTCAGCGTGTTGGTCAAAGCATAGTGTTTCGTTTGTGTGACTAGTTGATCTGAGTTCAATTTGTGACATGTGTTGTTCAAAGAATAGTGTTTCGTTTGTCCAACTAGTTGATCTAAGTCCAATTCGTGACACGTGTTGGTCAAAGCATAGTGTTTCGTTTGTACAACTAGTTGATCTAAGTCCAATTCGTGACACGTGTTGGTCAAAGCATAGTGTTTCGTTTGTACAACTAGTTGGTCTGAGTTCAATTTGTGCAGCGTAATCGGTTAAGTTTCTGTTTCGTTTGCGCAACTAGTTGGTCTGAGTTCAATGTTCGATTCGTTCAGCGTGTTGGTCAAAGCATAGTGTTTCGTTTGTGTGACTAGTTGATCTGAGTTCAATTTGTGACATGTGTTGTTCAAAGAATAGTGTTTCGTTTGTCCAACTAGTAGGTCTGAGTTCAATTCGTGCAGTGTAATCAGTTAAGTTTCTGTTTCGTTTACGCAACTAGTTGATCTGAGTTCGATTCGTGTCGTGTGTTGGTCAAAGCATAGTGTTTCGTTTGTGTGACTAGTTGATCTGAGTTCAATTTGTGACATGTGTTGTTCAA
>CM034534.1:71904599-71952008 GCA_020002185.1 Paraescarpia echinospica
AAAAGTTCCGAGTACTAACGACACTAAAAAGTTCCGAGTACTACCGACACTAAAAAAGTTCCGAGTACTACCGACACTAAAAAGTTCCGAGTACTAACGACACTAAAAAGTTCCGAGTACTACCGACACTAAAAAGTTCCGAGTACTAACGACACTAAAAAGTTCCGAGTACTAACGACACTAAAAAGTTCCGAGTACTACCGACACTAAAAAGTTCCGAGTACTACCGACACTAAAAAGTTCCGAGTACTACCGACACTAAAAAGTTCCACGTTAAGATTAGTGTTTCGTTTGTCCAACTAGTTGATCTAAGTTCAATTCGTGACACGTGTTGGTCAAAGCATAGTGTTTCGTTTGTACAACTCGTGTCTCGTCGGTACTCTCGTGTGATGTGTCATCCGTAGTCTCCTGACATATCTCGGTCATAGTCTCGTCTCTTTTCTCGTCGGTACTCTCGTGTGACGTGTAATCCATAGTCTCGTGTGATGTGTCATCCGTAGTCTCGTAGCATATCTCTTGTCTCGTCCGTACTCTCGTGTGATGTGACATCCGTAGTCTCGTGTGATGTGTCATCCGTAGTCTCGTAGCATATCTCTTGTCTCGTCCGTACTCTCGTGTGATGTGTCATCCGTAGTCTCGGTCATAGTCTCGTGACATATCTCTGCCATAGTCTCGTGACATATCTCGGTCATAGTCTCGTGACATATCTCGGACATAGTCTCGTCTCTTGTCTCACCGGTACTCTCGTGTGACGTGTCATCCAAAGTCTCGTAATATATCTCGGCCATAGTCTCGTGTGATGTGTCATCCGTAATCTCGTGACATATCTCGGCCATAGTTTCGTCTCTTGTCTCGTGTGACGTGTCATCCGAAGTCTCGTGCCATATCTCGGTCATAGTCTCGTGTGATGTGTCTAGTTGAGCTAAGTTCAATTCGTTTGACACGTGTTAGTCAAAGTGTAGTGTTTCGTTTGCGTGACTAGTTGATCTGAATTCAATTTGTGTCACGTGTTGGTCAAAGTGTAGTGTTTCGTTTGTACAACTCGTGTCTATAGACCGTACTCTCGTGTGATGTGTCATCCATAGTCTCGTGACATATCTCGGTCATAGTCTCTATTTGCTTTGCTTTGCTTTGATAACCCGTCTATTTGCTTTGCTTTGCTTTGCTTTGATAACCCGTCTATTTGCTTTGCTTTGCTTTGATAACCCGTCTATTTGCTTTGCTTTGCTTTGGCGATACCCTGTCTATTTGCTTTGCTTTGCTTTGATAACCCGTCTATTTGCTTTGCTTTGCTTTGATAACCCGTCTATTTGCTTTGCTTTGCTTTGCTTCAGAAGCAAATCTCACGCGATAACCCGTCTATTTGCTTTGCTTTGCTTTGCTTCTGAAGCAAATCTCACGCGATAACCCGTCTATTGTGGCGGAATTGTGGTGGTGGTGGTGGAATCTCACGCGATAATCCGTCTATTGTGGCGGAATTGTGGTGGTGGTGGTGGAATCTCACGCGATAACCCGTCTATTGTGGTGAAATTGTGGTGGTGGTGGTGGAATCTCACACGATAACCCGTCTATTGTGGCGTAATTGTGGTGGTGGTGGTGGAATCTCACGCGATAACCCGTCTATTGTGGTGTATCTCGTCCATAGTCTCGTCTCTTGTCTCGTCGGTACTCTCGTGTGACGTGTCATCCGAAGTCTCGTGTGGTGTGTCATCCGTAGTCTCGTGACATATCTCGGTCATAGTCTCGTCTCTTGTCTCGTCGGTACTCTCGGGTGACGTGTCATCCGAAGTCTCGTGCCATATATCGGTCATAGTCTCGTGTGATGTGTCTAGTTGATCTAAGTTCAATTCGTGACACGTGTTGGTCAAAGCATAGTGTTTCGTTTTGGTGACACGTGTTGGTCAAAGCTTAGTGTTTCGTTTGTCCAACTAGTTGGTCTAAGTCCAATTCGTGACACGTGTTGATCAAAGCATAGTGTTTCGTTTGTACAACTAGTTGGTCTGAGTTCAATTTGTGCAGCGTAATCGGTTAAGTTTCTGTTTCGTTTGCACAACTAGTTGGTCTGAGTTCAATTCGTAGTTGGTCTGAGTTCAATTCGTGCCGCATGTTGGTCAAAGCATAGTGTGTCCTTTGTACAACTCGTGTCTACAGATCGATTCGTTCAGTGTATTGGTCAAAGCATAGTGTTTCGTGTGCGTGACTAGTTGATCTGAGTTCAATTTGTGACACGTGTTGGTCAAAGTGTAGTGTTTCGTTTGCGTGACTAGTTGATCTGAGTTCAATTTGTGACACGTGTTGGTCAAAGTGTAGTGTTTCGTTTGTACAACTCGTCTCTATAGACCGTACTCTCGTGTGATGTGTCATCCATAGTCTCGTGACATATCTCGGCCATAGTCTCGTGTGATATGTAAACCGTAGTCTCGTGACATATCTCGGTCACAGTCTCGTCTCTTGTCTCGTCGGTACTCTCGTGTGACGTATCATCCGAAGTCTCGTGTGATGTGTCATCCGTAGTCTCGTGACATATCTCGGTCATAGTCTCGTCTCTTGTCTCGACGGTACTCTCGTGTGACGTGTTATCCGAAGTCTCGTGCCATATCTCGGTCATAGTCTCGTGTGATGTGTCATCCGTAGTCTCGTGTAATGTGTCATCCGTAGTCTCGTGACATATATCGGTCATAGTCTCGTCTCTTGTCTCGTCGGTACTCTCGTGTGACGTGCATCCGAAGTCTCGTGACATATCTCGGTCATAGTCTCGTGTGATGTACCTAGTTGATCTAAGTTCAATTCGTGACACGTATTGGTCAAAGCATAGTGTTTCGTTTTCGTGACACGTGTTGGTCAAAGCATAGTGTTTCGTTGGTGCAACTAGTTGGTCTGAGTTCAATTCGTGACACGTGTTGGTCAAAGCATAGTGTTTCGTTTGTCCAACTAGTTGATCTAAGTCCAATTCGTGACACGTGTAAGTCAAAGCATAGTGTTTCGTTTGTACAACTAGTTGGTCTGAGTTCAATGTTCGATTCGTTCAGCGTGTTGGTCAAAGCATAGTGTTTCGTTTGTGTGACTAGTTGATCTGAGTTCAATTTGTGACATGTGTTGGTCAAAGAATAGTGTTTCGTTTGTCCGACTAGTTGGTCTGAGTTCAATTCGTGCCGTGTAATCGGTTAAGTTTCTGTTTCGTTTACGCAACTAGTTGATCTGAGTTCAATTTGTGACATGTGTTGGTCAAAGAATAGTGTTTCGTTTGTCTGACTAGTTGGTCTGAGTTCAATTCGTGCAGCGTAATCGGTTAAGTTTCTGTTTCGTTTACGCAACTAATTGGTCTGAGTTCAATGTGTGCAGCGTAATCGGTTAAGTTTCTGTTTCGTTTACGCAACTAGTTGGTCTGAGTCCGATTCGTGTCGTGTGTTGGTCAAAGCATAGTGTTTCGTTTGCACCACTAGTTGGTCTGAGTACATTAACATCTCTGTACTGAACTACACAGAGATACGTGGCTATCATCTCTACTCAGCAACACAGACATACTTGTGAAGTGTAAGACTATTAGTAAGGTTCCCAACATATGCTTTGTATTACACTATGAAAAAGACACAAGATGAGGTTTGCACAGTTTATTCGTGAACAACACAAACGTAATTACATGTCACGCTCCATAACTAAAAGAACCAGAGACATTGATACAGAGTCTTGCAAAGTTTAATCGTGTACAAGACAAAAGAAAGTTCTTTACAGGTCACCCTCCATTACTGCCAGAACCATATGTTTCATAGTGTTTCGCCACTGTTTCGAAACAGATTCTTGCAACCATGTATTGATATTACACAACTGTTCGACTGTCACGTCGGATAACTTCAAACCCGCGTCTAACAAAACACTCAAACAGTCTTTCACCACTGCGGTTGAATTAATGGTCTCCACAGCCTCGTCAAAGTGCATGCAAATTTGAATGTCATCAGATAACATACAATCGTGATGAAATTGACTAGGATCGTCTATCTCGCAAGCGAGACACTGTCGTCTCGAGAGTTCAACAATGGCACATGCTATGTGACGTGCAATCGTCTTCTTCATTTCCATCGCCGGAAACTCAAGCGTAAAGTTCGGACCAGTGGCGACAGGAGCGGCAGTTGTCACATTGGTTGCGTGAGTAGAAATTGCCACATCGTCAGGAGCGGAAGTTGTCACATTGGTTGCGTAAGTAGAAATTGTCACATCGCCAGGAGCGGAAGTTGTCACACCGGTCGTGTCGGCGGAAGTTGTCACATCGGCAGGGATGATAGCAGAGAGAGGCTGAAACAGGATACGCAGCCTAGTGTATCACCTCCACGCGAGTGACGTTGAAGTTTGTGTAAGTATCTCGTCGAGTTTTCTTTATGGTGAGAGACACACGAGTTCCCGTCAACGAGTTCAGTTTGTAAGTCTGCATCGTTTCGTCCATACCAGCAAACGTCTCGGCATTCACGTCAAGGAGAGGAGCCATACACTGGTCGAATAAAGTCAGCCATATAGATCGGACAGTCGCTGTCTCGACAAAGCACATGCGCACCACGAAATGCACGTCAGAAGCAACGTAACCGTGTCGTTCGCATTGCAAATGTCCCCTATCGTCGGTAATCATACGCTTCTTGCAGTACCTGCACCCGATGTACAAGGGAGTGTGCTGGCGTACTCTATCGATGAGGAGCCCTCTGATCTTGATAACTGCGTCGGAGCTTACCGTTGCTTCTAGAGCCGAGATGTCCACGACGTCCACGACGTCTGGTTCCGACGGCACGGAAGGACGGTTGATCACCGGCATGATGGGTCGGCTCGTCGGCTCGTCCTCGTCGCTCGAGTCTGCCGCATTGCGAGGTCGGTAGTAGGGTGTCTTCAACATGATGATGATGTTAACAGTGCTGTCGTCGTGATACGAATGACGGTCCGATTGACAAAACACTGCGCTTATATAGTTAGAGAATGTGCCGAAAAGTCACGTGGGCGTGCCGAAAGATCACGGATTGTAGAAAATTCAAAAGCACGGACTGCTGAGTAGTTATTTAGTTCACCACTTATCTAACAGGGGTGCTATCAGTTGATGATTATATATCCACCAGGTGTTTATGGACGAGAAAAAACAAGAGACACGAATATTTGCAGTACTCATATGTGGTTCGCTCACTTGTCCACTAGGGGATGATGTTTGTAGTTCGTGATGTACCCGTCAGGGGGCTCTATTGCACGCAAGCGTGCAAGAGACACGAATATTTGCAGTACTAGAACATTTAGTTTACAACTTGTCCACAAGATGACACCACTTGTATAATGAGTACCGAAAAAATCCGATAGGGGCGCTGTTTTAGTTAACCAACTATCCGCCAGGGGGAGCTATTTTAATTCACCAACTATCCGTCAGGGGGCGCTGTTGTAATTTAGGTGGGAAATATTTAAGTTCCAAAAAAATCCGCTAGGTGGCGCTATTTTATTTTTTGGTGGGAAATATTTAGTTCCAAAAAAATCCGCTAGGTGGCGCTATTCTGGTTTTGACGGGGAATTATTTTTTAGGCGGGAAATTATTTTAGTTCACCAACTATCCGCTAGGTGGCGCTATTATAGTTTTGGAGGGAAATATTTAGTTCACCAACTATCCGCTAGGTGGCGCTATTTTAGTCCCGAAAAATTTCGGTTGGGGCGCCACGTCACCTTGACCTACATCCGGGTACTTGACCTTGACCTACATCCGGGTACTTGACTTTGACCTACATCCGGGTACTTTGCTCTTGCTCCGCGGCGCGACACCGTCCCCGCTACTTAACCTCCTTTACTACTTACGAGCCCATGGGTTTGACGTATGACCAACACGTCGTCAACATACCCCGTCAAGTCTCATATTTTGTGGGGTAAATCATTTGTTCGGAACGGAAAACGTGAAACGTAACTTAAACAATTGCAGGGCCCAGGCGCTACTTAAACACTTTCGCGGATATTCGTTGTACGCAAAAAATGACGAAGGTTGGAGAGAATGTACAATTTCGTCCATCGATATGCCATGGTCATGATAGTGTAGAATAGTGTAAAAATATTCCAAGTCAATGACGCGCGTAGTTGATTTGAAGTGGACGGTTGCACAATATACTTATGTCTACTATCATGCCAATAGCATACCAAAACGAATATTTTTTCACAATTCTACACTATCACGACCATGGCATATCGATGGACGTAAATTTGCACATTCTCTCCAACATTCGTCATTGTGTGCATACAACGAATATCCGCGAACATGTGTAAGTAGCGCATGGCTCGGTCTGGGCCTAAATTCTTGCTTACGGGTCTGGGCCGGGCCTGGACTCTAACTGCTAAGTACGGGGTGGGCTTTGGGTAAAAGTCTAGACCCGCGCAGGTCACACGCACACACACGCACGCACACACACACGTGCAAACACAAACACTTACGCACGCACACACGCACAGGCACTTACATAAGCACATACACAGACGCATGCACGCACACACACAGACGCGCACGCCAACTCTCAACTACGCATTGGAGCATTTCTTTGGGAACAGTTAGAGAAAGATGTTCGCTACTGCCATAATAAATAGGAAATTCCGCAATGAGAACATCGTTGCCCTCTCGCACAGGGAATATATCCGCTCTCTTACTACAAATATCTTCGAAATGCTTACGGTCAAAACATAGCTGGTATACAGGCACGGGTAAACACGGATGAACACCCATTCCAGCTACACGTACTACCGTACACGTATATTACTGCACTCTCACACTCAATCCGGCGGTTGGTCAGCACGTCCAAGAAGGCCTACTTGTCCAAGGCGTTAACTTTTGTTCAGTCCGTTGGTACTGTACTTGTCGGTGGGTCTGGAACAATAGTACGTCTTGCTGCACAAACCCACGAAATAATCCCTGACCCAGCCAACCTTAAAGAGAACCGGTGTCCTCTTATTGTATGCTTTACGTGCCATGCAGCACGACTCGGTACTGGCCCACGGACGTCCTGTAAATCGACAGCGCACGTATTCGCTGTGATGATCGACGCATCATTCGGACGGTAGCCATTCGGAGCGGTGATGGAAGTAATGTTCTTGTAGTTCCGGGCTCACGAGGTCGTCGAAGAACTCACCCGCCAGGCTCAAGTAGGCACTATCCATATTGGTTTCGCAGTACTCGTACAGCGCACGTTCCAGGTTATGTCGATGAACCTATTGTAGACTCATGGCTAAATGTTGAGTGTGCAGTCACGAGATGGAAAAGAAAGCATATATGTATAAAGCAAACCCCGTTTGTCGCCCGTGTATCTGACAACTATGCTGCACTTTCACATCGACAGGGACTTTCCGATTGCAATGTCTGCTTGTGGGATAACATACATACTTGGGAGCCGAAACGCACGTTACGATGGTCAAAGGATGACAGAACGCATAATTGCCAGAACTTATTTCTTGTAGGTACGTGAGGTTCATTGCCTTGTTGTTCTTGTGAGTGTTCGCTATAGTTGTTCGGTCTGTCATCGTTGTTCAATGGGAGAAGAGATGCATTGAATACGATGGTCACAAGCGATATGCTCCACCAACTTCAGGTAGTCTTGCATACACCAACCCATTTGAGACGTTAGTGACTTCTTGATCACGTGTCACGAGACATATCGTTAGTCGAGAGGTTAACGAGAAGAAATGTGATATGCGTGGGCTCATTAATTCTCGTTACGGAGGGCACTATCCGATAAGAACAATTAATTATCGTTAGTCTATCCGGCAATTTAACCGACGGTGCAATGTTTTTTCTTTAGAGGACAAATTCCCGACGTGCACTTATCTCAATGCACTTGGCCATCTGTTTTTTTTACTAAAGGTCAATCTCAACGCCTGGATAGTAAAGACAAGAGTTTGACGCTGTCTAATCAAAGGGTGATTGGTGTTGCTCCATTCTAACAAATTACCTCAACTGCACGAAAATTGCGCCGAGCATGTTTTTTTTCCCGATTTACCAACTGTCGTCCGAATCACTAAAAACCCTTCAGCGCTAGTAAAAGCCCCAATGAGACGGAAGTTTCCTGTGTCGAGGAAACGTTTGCGCAGTTAAGGGTTATTAAATCTAACTGCAACATCTGTGTTCATGACTTTACGACGTTGGTCCACCCAAGATGGTGTTAACTCTCCTTCCAGTTTTATGGATTTACCGAGATATTTCGTTTGTAAACCACTGTGTGCAACCTGGGTCTTTCTAGCTGCGGTGACATCACCATAAAATATGTTTTTTTTCTGAACCGATAAACCGATTCTGCGCAAGAGAATCGCTCACTCCACATGTAGATTTTACACGGAAAGAAATTTGATAAATAATGTCCCCTCCCTCTCAATTTAATATCCATTGTCGACGTACGTTATGATACAACATATATATGTACTCTAAGTCAAAGCTACACCACTGCCATCTGTTGTTATCGTTCGACGTCTGGGAGACTGCACTTTGCAGGTTCGAAAAAATACTACCGTCGGTCGCTGCGCAGAGGTAAGCATAGGGTGGTTGGATAGAGTGTAAGTACAGGTGCACTAATCATCGTTATGCGAGAGGGTAACGAGAATAAATGTGATGGGCTCATTGTAAAACGATGTTTGCAAAGTTCGGGTGATAAACAATCTCTCTTCCGACCTGTGCTCAGAGAATTAACAGAAACATTTAGGGTTTTCGACCCCTTTCCCTATGACGATACACATCCAGCCATTGACAACGAGATCCAAGAAATCATTTAGATGATGAGAGCGGATATGAAAGTCCCTGACAAAATTTTAAACTTTAAAATGTGGTATCTTTTTGTTCGTTGTTTCATACACGCGCAAAAGTACAATGAAACACCCGCTAATAAGAGGCGCCGATTACGCACGCACTCCCCCTCTAAGTGGACCCATGATCCGCCATACCCGCCTGTTATCCACCGTTCCATCAGAAGGTGTTACATACCGTACATGATATCCAACCCGCCCGTGTCGCCAGGGGGCGGTACCTACTTCCCTTCATGTGACTACAACGACTTGAACACCGGAAGCTAAGTCAGCATTTAACAAGATTTAACAAGATTGCCATCCAGAAAATTACTCTGGATGGCAGGTGGACAAGGAAGCCTTTTGGCTTATCGAGAGTCCAAAACTTTTTATCTACATGTATCCCGCCTTTTTTAGGTGTGTGTCGATTTTATTTTTAAACATATTCACGCTACTAGCACCAACACAATCAGGAGATAATCTGTTTCATTCATTTACAGTCCTTTGTGAGAATGAGAACTTTCTTATATCTAATCTACACTGCTCCTTTACTAATGTAGCTTCATGTCCTCTGGTCCTTCTATCTTTCTTAACTGAGAAAAAAATGTTTCTATCAATATTTTCATAACCATTCAATATTTTAAACACTTCTATGTGATCTCCTCTCAATCTCCTGGTCTCTAGTGTTGTTAAACCACATTCTTTTAGGCGTATTTCGTAACTAAGATCCCTCAGATTTGATATCATTTTAGTCGCTCTCCTCTGTACTCTTTCTAGCATATCTATGTCCTTCTTGCGATATGGCCTCCATGCTTGTATACAATATTCTAAATGAGGCCTCACTATTGTTTTGTACAGCGGTACTATTAATTCTTTTTTCTTATACGCTATATTTCGCCTAATTAATCCAAGGATTTGATTTCCCTTTGACGCTGCAATTCCGCACTGCTCTGAAACCTTCATATCAGCACTAATGGTTAACCCCAAGTCCTTTTCTTTTACAGTAGTACTTAGAACAGTACCCCCCATTTTATATTTTACCTCTTCATTCCCATGACCTGTGTGGAGGCATTTACATTTCCCAAAATTGAACAGCATTTGCCACTTTTCAGACCATTTGATCAACCTATCAAGATCATCTTGTAAATGCTGTCTGTCTCCATCACTTTTAATCCTTCTAAACACTTTTGTATCATCCGCAAATTTTAACACCTTGCTTGTTATATCATCGTCCAAATCGTTGATATATATTAAGAATAATATAGGTCCTAGTACTGATCCCTGTGGTACCCCACTCAATACCGATTTCCAGTTTGAAGCCTCCCATCAACTACTACACGTTGTCTTCTGTCATTCAGCCATTTTTCTATCCAGTTTATTATACCATTTCCTATGCCATGGGCCTTTAGCTTAAGGAGTAATCTTTGATGTGGTACTTTGTCGAAAGCTTTTTGAAAATCTAAATAGATGATATCTACTGGTGATCCCTCATCTACCCACCTAGTGATGTCTTCCAAAAAACATAACATATTTGTTAAGCATGACCTCGCTTTTAAAAACCCATGTTGAGATGGGTTTATCAAGTTATGTTTAACAAGAAAATCCACCATGTGATCTTTAATTAGTCTTTCTAATAATTTGCAAATCACTGATGTTAAACTCACTGGTCTATAGTTCTCTGACTTGTTTCTCGAACCTTTTTTAAATAACGGTATAATGTTTGCCTCTTTCCATTCTAAAGGAACCACTCCCTCTTCTAATGACAAATTGAAAACTGTTGCAAGCGGTACGCTAATTTGTTCTACAATTTCCAATAGTAGTTTGGGCGGAATCCCGTCCACTCCAGGTGATTTATTATCCTTCATAGCCCTTATTTTCTTAGCTACCATTTCCGAGGTTACAACTAACTGTCCTAAATAGTCTGAATCTGCCCCCTTGAACTTAGCCTCTGGTACTGGCAGTGAACTAATATCTTCCCTGGTAAACACTGAACTAAAATACTCATTCAGGTCTTATGCCATTAAGAATCCCTCTGATATTGTATTTCCAGCACTATCTTCTAGAGGACCGACCTTATCCTGAACTTTCTGTTTGCTTCGAATATACGCATAAAAACTCTTACTGTCATGTTTTATATTACTAGCTAATTTTTTTTCATAGCTTCTCTTTGAATTTCTAATTTCAGCTGTAGCTTGATTAAGTGCTTCTTTATAAATGTTGTAGTCTTCATCATTTCCAGTACATCTATATGACTTCCACATCATTTGTTTATACTTAATTTTTCTAATGGCTTCTTTCGATAAGTGTTTCTTTTTAGACCGTTTCCCTTGTTTTTTGAAAGGTACAAATTTATCGACTATGCACTTAATTTCACTATTTAAGATATTCCAGCATTCGGTTGCTGTCTTATTCTTCAGTGTGTTATTCCAGTCTATCTTTGCTAAATATTTCCTCATGTCCTTATACCTTCCTTTGTGGAAATTTCTCCTATACTGCTTTTTACTATTCCTTTCTGATTTTACTTTGATGGTAAAATGTATCTGGTTGTGATCACTACTCCCCAGTGGCTCACATATCTTGACATTGTCAACTAATTCTTTCTGTGAGGACAAAACTAAGTCTAACACATTCTCTCCCCTGGTTGGTTCTAGCACATGTTGAGAAAGGAAACTATCTTGTACTAAAACTAAAAACTTGTGGTCCTCACTCCCCATACTCTGTAGAGATTTCCATTGTATATGCCCATGGTTAAAGTCCCCCATAATAATACAGTTCCGTTTGCTTACTTCCTTTATAGCGTTTTGTATTTTTTCATTCTCTTCTATGCTTATGTTTGGACTTCGATAAACTAACCCAACTGTTAACGTTGAGTTTCCTGTAACTATGTTACACCAAACAGCTTCTTCGCAATCTGCTTCTCTTTCTAATTTTATTTCATAAGCCTGGATAGATTCTTTAATATATAAAATAACTCCACCTCCCTTTCTTCCTATTCTATCTTTCCTAAACATTACATATCCTGTTAGTCCCAATTCGGCATCTGATACATCAGTGGTGGCCCACGATTCGGTTATACCTATTATGTGAGGGTCAATATCTTCTACCATAATGTTTAGTTCACTTCTTTTGTTTACTATGCTCCTTGCATTTAAACAAATGCATTTATATCCTGATTCAGAACAATTTTCCAGGCTGTTCTTTGCCTATTTATTTCTGCTGTCTTTATCTATGCCTCCAGTTTCAGGCTTCTCTGTGAATCCCCCTGCGAATCTAGTTTAAATAGATGCAGCCTGTCCCACTGTCAACAGATTGCAGCAAGTTCTCTGAGAAAACTGCTGCCCCCTTTCCACTTAGATGTAGGCCATCTCTCATGTACATATCTTCCCTCCCAACAAAGTATCCCCATAAATCTACGAATCCCACCCCCTCTTCTTTACACATCTGCTCAACTAGTGCGTTGATCGCCATCCTCTTGCAGTTTCTATATGTCGGCCCCCTTCCTCCCATTACTGGCAAAATTCCTGAGAGGATAATCTGTTCTACTCTTGTCTTCTTTAACTTCTTCACTAACTGTCTGTACTTCTGAACTATCCCAGTTGTTCCCTCCCTCTCTGCGTTATTTGTCCCTACATGTACTAGTATAGACCCTCCCTTGCCATGCCCCAGTACCTTCTCTACCCTTTCAGTTACATGTTCTATCCTAGCCCCCGGTAGACAAACAACGACGTCCTCCCCCTCGCTTAGAGTCTTATCTGTCTTTCTCATAATCGAATCGCCCATAAACACCCTCTCTTTCCTCATTGCCCCCTCAATCACTGCCTCAGTGTAGCTCTTTCTACGGTTTGCATCTGTCTGGTTGTAATCTTGTTCCCCTGTCTTCTGCTCTCCCGTCACAATCTCGTCCGTTCCATTCTTTCCTGACGCTGTTTCTCTTGTCACCTTTCTTCCTGTCATCGTCCCTCCCGACTTCTCTTCTGTCACATGTACTCTCACTTCCTTTCTTCCCGTCATCTTTCCTCCCATTGCATTTCCTTCTCTCCTCTCCCGTCTCTTTTTCCCTCCTACCTCTTTCTCTCCTGCCACCTTCACACCTGTCACATTTCCTGCCGTCGATCCTCCACTTTCTTCCCCTCCGATCACCTTCCCTCCTCTCAGTCTCCTTTCCTCGGTCTTGTTGCCACTACTCTGCTCCTTCAGTTTCACAGTATTCCCAACTTTATCCCTGTCGTCTCTCTCCATTCCATCTGTCTCCTTGCTGATTCTCATCTCCATCCCCTTCACAATATCTACCAACCTAGCTACCTCTTTCTCCAGACATTTCACCTTCCAACACCCCACGCACTGAAAGGTGAATCCCTCTTCCTTGGTTTCTGTCCATGACTTCGTACAGCCGGACAAGGCAAAATCCACCCAACTGTGGCAGTCGTCGCACACCAAGTGTCTCTTTGCCTTGACTTGCCGCTTGCAAGGCGCCATATCAGAATTTATTTAATAATAATAATCTAATTAGCTATTTAAAATAGTTTTGTCAACTGTGTTTACACTATTCACTGTTTATGTAGTCTTTAAGAAGACTGTTTTCTGTGCACAAATGTTACACTTTTCGTTAGATTGCGTACGCTAGACTGCCTTATTTATTTAGGTTATACAGCGCCCTAGCGAATAAGAGAGACACTAGCTACATAAACTTAGTTCGCCCAAATTCTTATTTTTAACAACAAAGCTACCTTATCAAAATGTCTAGCACGTACTGACTTACACAGATATTATCTTATGTAGGTAGTTTATGGTTGTTACTTTATCACCTATATATTCTACCACATAACATTACGGTCCCTGTTTTTATGGCCCCTGATTTGACGTCCGTCATCCACTTCCTAACTACTAACACGTATAGGATAATGGTTGGCACGGCTTCTGAAGTAGTAATACATATTATGCATAATTTATTTGTTCTGTTTCTGACGTCACAGCTGCTTAGTACATATAGGTTTACGTATTCAGAAAACATTTTATGCAAATCTGGAAAGCCGTTTTGCTGTAAGAGGTAAATGTAATATGTATGGTAATGTTCCCGTTTACAGACACCGAATGGGGGTAAGTTTATATTGTTTGATGTGCCGACGACATATAGAACAAAGACAAATTGCATATCCTTTCATATAAAAATGAATAACGTTTGTTTTTAAAACATTACAAAAACTGTATAAAAAAACTGTAGTAAAACTATTTTGGAAAAAATGCATTCTTTTGCGTTTTCCTTGACATTTACCCGTATATTTATGGACAAAAATGATAACAAAAGATTATATTAGTATTGCCGTACTCTGAGATTTATTATGAATAACTTTTATTTTAACAGCTTTAAGATCCAATCACTAGATTTAGGTGTAGGACATCAGTATTGAATAGCTTGACTTCCGCTTGAAAATGGCAGCCATGTTTAAATATGGCGTCCAAAAGGTAACAAGCTACACTTCTTAAATGTCCATCACCCATTTTTGGACACCTGAGATATTTTCGTAACTGAAAATCATAATGTGAATTAGTCCCTCAATTTAGGAATCAAATGTTGTCTGGCTCTTGGACTAAAACGACCAGTCGCAGTGTACAACCAGATTTACTTTTTGGGAAAAGTCAAACTACGTGACACTTTTGGAATGAAATTTGATGGAAAAAATTGATAAAACAATCAACTCAATTTGGAATGTATATGTAACCTTGTCCCTCTGGAAGAAAACGAAATGCCAAGCCGAGCTTAATTTGCAAAGAACTAGCCAATGAATATGAAAACCACAAAATCATATCTCCATCCCGTTACCAAACTGTCATGATGATCCTAAGCCTGATGTTTATTTTCTGACTTTACCGGGGCTGCACAGCTTGAACAAAGCATACATTGTTTATTTTGAACCAAACTCGGGCAAACATAAACACCTTTATTCTTAATAAAGTACGTAGAATAGCTTTTTAGGTAACGGAGTACAAACAAGAAAACAAGTGAAGTGAAATAATCATAATTAAAGTGCAATTGAAGATCAAATTTTAATGTAATTATTTGAATAAAATAATCGTAAAGGTGAACATCTTGAAGGAAACCTTCAGAGACAAAATTTGGCTTTCCAACAAGAATAACACTTGAAACTATTTACTCCATTATGCAAGCTTGTAAAGCCTGCAAATTCTTGTTAAGCATTAGGTCTACAAAACACTATACGATTTGCCGACTTCATGTGGAATTGATAGGTATCCTCTCCTGGTATTTACAACCACCACTTACCACTACGTCATCATTTATATGAAACGTAGTGGGAATCAACGGAGTATAAATGTCATAACTTTTACATCGCTGTCAACTGAGAGTGGGTGACAATGCGGAGTTGTCTCGAATACTTTCAATTCTCACGTATCACAAACTAACTATGTCGCTTTACCATTTGACAATGTTTGTAATGGTGTAGTAGACGAGAAAGTACACTCACCATTCACGCCACATATACCAAGTCAACGTTTTCTCTGGAAAGTGGAGAGCGTTTTGATAACGTTTCAAATGTGCTGATGTCGTGTGGGAACACGTTGTAGAAGTACCACGAACCGCAATAGCTACACGAGCACTAGGCGGCATGCATTTTTAGTGTTCGTAATGGAGTGGTAATGCAATCTTGGGACGCATACAGTTAGCCGTGTGTGCCATAACTGCTGTTATGTTAGACCAGTGTGCTTTGCACAATGAATCATGGAATTATATGTGTAACTGTAAGTCTTCAAGGAAATATTCTGCAGTATACAAATACAATGTCTGCCAATGTGAAAAAATTGACATTCTACTAGGGAGATGAACAATTTTACTGAAACACCACCTGTATGTCTCTCTACACTGACTACAATTCACCAATAAAAGTGACGATTTGATGATTTCTTGGTTCACATTTTGGGGGATATATACTAAGTAGTATTCTAAATGCGTAATCCATGAATTTCAGGAACCATAATACTGAAGGGACACCAAATGTGTGACAAGTAAGTGTCACGTAATTTGACTATACTATGCAAGCAGAAAGCCAAACTGCTACACCGCAATGAGCACATAGACTGTTAGAGCTCAGCACCTATTATCCTATATAGGCTATAATTATACTGATCTCTGTGTTTATGAAAAACTGTGCTCTAGCAGAACTGTGGTTGTGCCGACTTCAAGGGTAGTTTTTTTACCGAGGGTCCCTAGATCAAGGGTCTGTTTTTGACATGTTCTTCCTAAAACAAGGGCCAACATTACACCGAAGTTCCCTAGTCAAGGGTATCATTTAGATGAACTGTCCCTAGAACAAGGCTAGCTTCTTATCGCAGCATTCACGGTTACCTATCGCGTGTATTGTGGTATATATCGGCAACTTCTCTATGCAATTTGTTCCTAGATCAAGGGTATACTTTTTGATATTGGATTCCCTTATCAAGGGTAGGGGTATGTGACCTTCGGCTGTACATCCCTACCCACATGTAGTGATGTACTAAGTCTAAGGGTAGTGCCCCCCCGGGCCTGGGCGCAATCATAATATGCATTTTTCACCAAATATTTAAGAAATTTTTGCGATGTATCGATATATTTAATCAGAACAACTTATTTTATAAATGGCATGTAAACAATGCATAAACTAAGTTGATTTTAGTGAAAGCTTACAATAGAATAGTATTATAAGTAATAAGACGTAAGACGACTGTCATACTCATAATTTTCACGCGCCTCGGTTTCTGCCCTGTCATGTTCAATCATCACTGTACGAAAAGACGCAGGACATTAATTGTATAAACACCACGAGCTGCTCGATAACCTTCCGGCGGAGAATAACGTGAATCGCCAGGTCTACTCTTGATAAAAATCAATCGTGACACGCGATGTCGTAGTACGAAAACACGTCTCGTAGACGTTGTTGCTAAGCAACGGTGGTTTTGAAATTCGATGCGAGATTCGTTGAGCTTCACTTCTGAAACTGGGAAAGGACTGACTCTTACAGAAACATTTGTTGCAATGACATTTCACAATGTAAGTAGTATACATATGCTTGTTTATAACAATACATAACAACTTAAACCATTGCGGTATTCTTGAAGGATGTTGAAATTGAGGCTAAGCCGCTAAGTGTATTCTTGGAAGAAGAGAACAATTGATCCGATCTTAGACTTAGTTCTGACTTATACTATAATTTATAGGGCCTAGTTATGTACTCACGACCGGAATATTCATGCCAGGTCAAAATTTGTGTCACTGAAATCTCGTGTTCTAACGCTCTTTGGACTTTGCCTATTGTAGTGCACTGCCCGATCTCGCAGTGATTCGCGTGACAAGCTCTGGCCATACACTAGCCTACAGCGATTTACAGTCACAGGCTCACAGCGCATGTAGGACGCGCGGTTTTTGACGCAGGCGTCTTTTACGAGATTTGGATTTGGTTCAGTCTATTTTCGTAATTCACTCAAAACAACTTCTCTAACAGTTTATTTGCAGAAATTGGATGGAATATGTGTTAGATATTTAACACATGTATATCTTACAGAAGATATGTTAAAATGGCAAAAAAAAACCGAATATGTGTTAGATATTTAACACATGTATATCTTACAGAAGAAATGTTAAAATGGCAAAAAAAAACGATTGGACGCACGATTATTGCTCCACCAGTAGCCCGATCAAATTCTTCCGTAAAATAGCTATGACCTATGTGCTAAATTTCTGACACATATTCCGTCACATTTCTATAGACCTAAACAAACTGTTAGAAAAGTCCTTTTGAGTGAAGTACTTACGAAAACACGCCGGCGGAATCCAAGTCTCAACATTTTCCAGATTGGGATTTTGACATCTTTTTGACGAAGAAAACGTCAAAACCCGTGCGTCCTATCTCCGCAGTGTAAGGGACTTTGTAAATATAAACATTCAATAATCCAAACAATGTTTTGATAAGATCGATGCCAACCACCCACCCACCCGCATCCAAAAATAAATTGGAAAGACCTACACATTGCAGAGATACATCGACATGCCTATTTACTTCAAATGACCGAGTTACTAAAAATAATTACCGGGGGTATATACAGCCAGATCCCAATTAGTTATATTGAAAAGAATGGTTAGAACATATTACACATCAGTCAATTGCAACTGGTTTATTATATCAAAAACTAACTACACGTTTACAGGCACAACTGAAAATGTATATATGTAAAGTCTAACTAAAGAGCAGAATTTGTTCACATTTTCCAATTTTTTTATTCAAAATGGACCCTTCACCCACCCACACACATCCAACTTTTTGGATTATTAGAATTTGTTATATTTACGAAGCCTCTAAGACACTGTATGGACACGATATTTCAATGAAACGATTTTTTTACCTGGCACGATTATCCCGGTCGTGAGCGTAGCCATAGCCATAGGCACAGTTAGTGAGTTAGTCTGGCATCTAGCTTAGCCATAGCGTAGCCTAGACCAGGAATAGGCCATGGCTCATGGCATACGCCGCATAGGCTACAATGACATAGGGGCACTTGTGACTTGTGTAGAGTACGGACCCACCTCGTACGTTAGTTCCACATCATCATTCACAGGCATATTTCCCGTACGTTATAATAATATTGCGTCTTAGTGCATTTCTGCGGCCAAAAGAGCGCGCGGGTTGCATCAGCACACGCTGTTAGAGTTATAGTTACGGCGAAATCGTGATGGGTCCGGTTTCTACACAAGTGCCGGTCCTATCTTAGGGAATTTGTGAAGAAAATCAGTCCCAGACCCAGGGCCAAACCATCCTCGTAGTCGGACATCCGGGCATTATTGGTTATTTAGGCCTATTTGGGCGGACAGTCCTACGTCCAAAGACAGTATACTAACGACCAGAAAAATTGTGCCGCGCCAGAAATCGTGTCATTGCGACCCGTGTTTTCGCGCTCTTTGCCTTGGCTATTTTAATACACTGCCTAATCTCGCACTGATTTACATGTCACGCTCTGGCCATAAGACGATTTATATAGCGCAGTTCACAGATCCGACGCTCGGCTTTGACGTAGTCGTAGGCGTCTATAATATTTGAATTTCGCCCGTCTATTTTCGTATTTCATTCAAACGCGACTTTTCGAACAGTCTGTTTCCATGACAGCGAACACATGTGTTAGATATTTAGTGCATATACAGGTGTATATATATATATAAAGGGGGAATTACATTGTTTGGCTAAAACGGCACAACACGTTGGAACACACGATTTGTACTCCTACCAGTATACTGACTTGTACTCGCATAAATATTCGTGGGAGTACAAATCGTGCGTCCTGGTGTTTTGTGGCGTATTAACAAAAAACAGAACATATTCGTCCTTAATATAAAGAACAACTTTTGGGGTCAGAATGTCAACAAAATATACGACGGAATGTCCGAACGCTCCACTAGATTACCATCCACTTTGATGACTTGACGGGTCACGTTTCGCTAAGAAACAGCAGGTCATTGCTGGTCAATTTTGATTGAGACGTAGGAAACTTGAGACGATTCATTAATGTCGGCATCCAGCCAAGTCAACATACTAGAAATTCAGTTGTTTTTGTTCCAGACAAACAACTTCAGCACGTTGGTAGTAAGCATTCTACTGATATGTGTTATTGGTCCAAGTCTCTGCAAACTGGCGTAAGTACAATGTCATGCACAACATTTAATATATTCCTTTATATGGTCACATCACACATAATGCACATTTGTATTGCATTTTGTACCAGTAACGTATAGTTGGAATGTAAAATGTAAGCAGTACCTTGAGTAAGATGCTATTACTAGAGCATAACATAAGAAACTGGAGTATGATCTTGGATGTTGCAATTTACTAGATCCGTATTTTGGTTCTAGATGGTTGGCAGAACGATTCCATTATGTGGCTGGTGTCGGCGATGACATATAGGCCCAATGACAGGTTATAACTCACTCACTAGTACAGTGTATAATAAACAAAAAAAACGTTGTTTCTCAAAATATAAACGGCTTGACGTCTTTGTCAGCCAGTGACGACGTCAATGCGTGGGGCCAGATAGCAATGCCAGTCTCAGCGGCCCATGCATTGGCAGCGCTGGGTTTATTGGCCTTATTCGACCATCATTTTGCTTTTATTTAAAATTATGGTAGCTGCCAGTTGTCATAACTAAAATGTCTTCATTCGTAATATTAACGGTTAAAGGTACTTCCTCAGTTCGATGTTTTTGCTTATCCCGTTTAAAAGTCATTGCGAATACTAACTAAAAGCAACCTAGTAGGTTTGGTGAAATCACCATACAAACTATCGGTAAAGTAAACGTAATCTATCTTACATGTATTGTTAAGGCTACTCCATAAATTCGATTTTGTGCTCCTCGTGTTTTATATTTATTTTGCGGCGAACCAATCCTACTTATGACATGTGTACATATTTTTATGTTATGGGAAATTATAAAAACAAAGTATATTAGGGTGTATTTGGGTATCTGCGGCGCAAAGCCCACAAGTTGTTTTTGTCTGGCGAAATCCTCGTGATTTAACCAGACTGAACATGATTTATCAAGATTGCCACTCGGATTATTAAGTAATTTACTCCAGGTGACCACGGGTCTTATGCATAAACCGAGACACTGAGCGTTGTCTCGGACTATTTACGAACGTCGGGACTTTGACGGGATAATCGCTATGCCTGAACGCAGACAACTAGAAGTCTCGGACGTTCCGCGGGACGAAACGACACGATTTTTATACCCGCGATAACGCTGGCCTAAACGCAGTTGTCTCTGACTATTTCGTAATTAATGGCTGCCATTGCCTTGGCGTTGTGTTTATGTGATCGGATGAGTTGATGAGACCAATTACTGCATTCTAGCGCCACAACAGCAATACAAATGTCACAACGAATTCGTTAATCGAACAGAATCAAACCACTGTTCAGGTAAGTCAGGACTCAGAGTCAGAGTAGTTATTATCGAACTTTACCGTGCATATAGTGTCTTTGAATGTGACACTGACAGTAACGACTAACGTGTGTCCAATCGGTAAACTTTATCCGAGATACCGGGTATCACTGGATCTTTCATTAAATACGTTGTTAGTCGGATATAGTCACAGGAAGTATGATAGTCCGACCAAAAGTCATCATGTTCGACGAAATATTAGGCCCTACGCAAACAGGATTTTCGGACGACGCATTTTACTAGAACATCTATCAGAAAAGGTGGTATGTCTACTACCGGTACCGCATCGCCGTCGGGGCATATCGGTGATAGTGATGAAAGCATACATTTCACCTTTTTGTCCGACTGTCTACGTAGTTGTACTTGACTTGAGTTGTAATAGTAATAGGAAAGACAACGAACGGTCCCGTTACATCTTTCAAACACACTAATAGTAGTATAGACCTTTCCATAAATAAAATGTATCGTTGTGGTTGCGAAGCATGTTTCCGTCGTTGAACTATCGTAAGTCACTCTAAACAAACAACTTTTCTAACAACTTGTTTGCATTTCATCGATGTAATATAACGGCTTGTTATTTAGAATATTGATACTTTATGCGAGTGTGCTTAGCCTTAGATTGTTTACAAAACAGCATGTCAAACCTAGCATTCGATTCGACCAGCAGTACTGTAGGCTAGCCAGTGGCAGTGCAATTATTATTTTTTCAAACAAGGATCAAGGCCATTTTTAATACGAGTAATTAATATTAGAATCACGATAAATTAAAATACGAGTATTCAAGAGTAGGACATATTACGCATTTTCGAGTAACCAATATTTTATTAGATATGTAATGTGAGGTAAACAATGTTTCCATAATTTATCAAACCAAGAATCTGGTAGGGCTATACTATACGGGATTTTGACCAGTGATAAAGGACATTTGACAATCACACGTAATTAAATGTAGACAAATACAATGTCATTCTCGTCAAACTGCATTTTATTAAATTAGAAAAAAACTTGCCATTAACAACTTCAGTTATTCTTTCATTTTCAGGAAATCTGTGATGCAGATCTGCCCTTCATCAATCCAATGTCATGACCAATATGGCCCCAGTCTAAGAAAATCATCCTTCATCACCAACGTTGAAGGTATACATTAAAATGGTATTTTCAGCAGAATACACAAGCAATTGATGTCTAATTAATGTGTTTAAATATATTTTATTACTTGTGTTTAAAAAAATCCAAATGGTAACAATGGCATGCCTAATATTCAAACAGTTCATTCTGACATACATTCTGACACTTCAGCATTGCAGTACAATATCTTCTGTCGTACGCTTGCTTCAAGTATATAAATGGTGCATACTACATGTCTTATTGCCAAAACTGGGTTGACTTAACTTGCTATTGAAACAAAGGGTAAGAAGTAGTTACATTCTGTCCATTTCTCATGCTAATGTTTCATTGATGATGCATCCCGGTTGCTTTAATTGTTCTATTTATAGGGCAAGCTATATTTTTTAGCTGTACCATTTTTGTGATTGAACCGTATTTCTTCATTTCACTATGCAGCCATTTTAAAAATAGAACATTTTCTCCTTCAGACACTCTGCATCTGCTATATATTTCTTCTTGTCTGCTTGATGAAGCCAATCTACTGGCAGTTGCTCATGAACCACTGTAGGAGGAAGGTGGATCACTGGATGTCATGGACCACTACCACTGTTTCCCACAGCTGCTTGAGGGCTGTACCCCAGGGACATCTTCAGATGCAGCATTTAACACACCATGACCAGCATCTGGAACAATGTTGATGTAACGAGATAAAAACCGTGTGATTGGTAGAAAATTAAAAACAAATGAAGGAGTGTACTAGTATGCATTTAAATATAGCATAGACCTGGACTTCTATGAGGTTTCTTAAAACTTTATGTAAAAAGAGGTTAAATTATACTTTACTTTTAAGATGATCTAGCCTCTTTATTTTGTATATGCATTTACATAAATGTTGTAGCATGTGCTTTTTCATAGCAGTAAACGTTATTCACAATAATGAAACATGGTGTTTAATGAAATTACAAAACAATTGACACACCCCATTCCTAATTCACTTTTTTCGGCAATCTTCTGCCAGATCGCCTCTGTTTGTTAAGCCTTAAGGGTAATTCCATGTCGAAAATGAAAAAAACATCCTTTAAGAAAACAACAGTTTCCACAAGAATATTATAATACTACCACTGCATCATGGAAAATGACCCTACAGAAACATGACACAAAGATAAAGACTTAGGCTTGATAATACTAAACAAATTTGAGATACTATTTAAAGCAGTGTGTGCCAAAACATCCGAAAAGGCAAATCCTGTGCTACTTATGGTCCACGAGGAGTGCAGTATGGCCACAAGAAGAGAGAGCACGACTGCATCATGAGAAATGACCCTATAGAAATATCACATAAAGAGAAAGACTCTGGAGTAATAACAGACAAACTGGAAGTAACGGAGCAGTCTGCTGAGCCTAAATTAAGCCATTCAAGATTTCAAGAAGGCAAACTATGGCATGCTAAGAGCATCTACATAGTGAACACTGAGCCATGAAATATAAAACAAAGGAGTGATGAACAGAGGACGACCAGAATGATACTGGAATTGAGCAATATGAACTTCTTTAAGAGATTACAAGCATTTGACATCACTACTCGAGTCAATTGATACAAAAGGTATGGTGGGAGTAGAAATCGTGCGTCCTAATGTTTTATGGTTTTGATAAAAACTTTAGAACAAAAAATTATATTTTCGTATCAATGTAACCATATTCTAAATATTTAAATACATGTGTTTTCAATGCTGTGAACACAAACTGTTAGAAAAATCGTTTTGAGTGAAGTTCTTACGAAAATAGACAGGCGGAATCCAAATATCGTAATTTATGTGAAACTCAAAGACGCATAGCCTAGGTCTAGGACTAGATCAAACACCGTGCGTCCTATCTGCACTGTGTAAATCGCTCTTTGGCCAGAACGTGTCACTTGAACAACTGCAAGACCAGACAGTATATTAAAATAGGCTAACAGCGTGAAGAGATTTCAATGACACGTATTTTGACCTGCCACTGTGACTGAATGGAATAAAAAAATCATTTTTCGGAAGCAGCGCCAGCGACAGCGGTTCGTGTCATCATGATAATGTCAACCAACATTGCAGCAAAAAAGGACACATTGACAGATACCTCAGGAATAGGGAGAGGAATACCTTAGTCAGTGTCTGACTCCCTTCCTTGTTATATCCACTATTACATTGTAAAACATTAGGATCAACGTAAAATCAGGGTAAATAATATGACACTTCGAAGCTACGTGTTTACAACTCGAAGCACACGAATGTTACCCGGAAGGAAGTAACGGGAGGCGCCTGCGCTCTTCGCAAACCTATTTGGGGTTTCCCGGGATCCCCTCGTGTAAAATTATGGCATTGTCTCTGACTATTAGTTGTCACGGTTCATGCATAATAGGCCTACCCCAGTGGTTTATTGAGAGTCCAACTTTATTAGCCATGTATCCCGCCCTTTTTAAGACACAGTCATGTTTCTTGCACCCCCATAATCACCACGTAATCTGTTCCATTCCTTTGTTTTCCTCACTGAATTTGACGGTAATTTCACAAACTCAAACTTGTGATTATGAAGTTATCGGATTGTGAGTTATAAAGTATATTATATTCTTCTCGAAGATGGCGTCGACATCTAAAACCAAGAGTGTGAATTGTGAAATGGTAACTGACTAAACTGACTCAGCCACGTTATTTGTTTTATTTTAGATCAAAACTTGATGGTTTGACTAGCAAGGAGGCTAAGGATGCTAAGGCTGGGAAATTTTTGACCGAGGCAGCTATTCTGGACATTGTGAAGCAAGCGAATCCAGACTTGTTTGCAAAAGCTATCACATTGGCTCAACAGTATGGCAAAAAGTAAGTGTATTCATTTTTGGTTTAATTAATAAGATCGTGCTTTATATGTATGCAAACCCTATCACAACAAACGTCATACTTAGTCACGATATGAACCTTTCCTGCATGCATTATTGTATAAGGTACACGTTAATTGTAAGTATTCAATTAATGGGTACTTTTCGAAATTGCGTGGTTACACATACGCGTACAGATAACTATCCGTATCTAAATTCGTAACAGTATCGACTAAACCCACTTTCGCTTAAACGAACGGTTACCCATTTCCCCGGAGACGACATGAACTGGCTGCTGTAGAAGCACATATGCAGGCCTGAACCTGACAGAATTTGTTCATCAGGCTATTGCCAGAACAAATATAAAAAACGAATAGGCAGGCTTAAACTGTTCAAAAATATGTTTCGTTTAAAAAAATCAAAATTTTGTTTTGGACAAATCACCATCGAAAAAGATAGATATATATATATATTTTAAAACATCCGTAAAACAGTATAAAAACGTAATTTCAAAAATCCGTGTAGAATTATGTGACAAACAAAAAATCAAAACCCACTAAAAATTGAGCGAGACAGTAGGTTCTAACAAATGTAAATCTATTTCAGAAAATAATAGATTTACGGCTACAAAATTAAGACGTCAACACAAAACATTGTTATGGTAAGCTTTACGAAACAACACATAAAATGGAAATCTGTTAATTAATTTCCACTGAAGTTTAAGTAAGACAATTTTCGAGACGAAATCTGCACGAACACTCTTACTTTGTTGAATTAAAAGATGGCAAGAATACAATAATCTGAACTCGTTGCTTGGCCCTGAGGCCGAGCCTGCCTAGCCTGAGACTTCAGAACGCATGGCTGTAAACAGTAAAGTCGATCTCAATTACAAATTAGACCATCCAAATTCCCGAGAAAAGTAAAATTTTGCACATCAAACGAATCTTGTAGGCCCATAAATTAGACCATGTTTTAGGAGTTTTCGAGTTTGTTGAATCCATTTCCGGTGTTGGTTTTTATGATTCTAAATCGAAATCACGTGGTAACGTCACAATCAAGGTTGGCTCAAAATATGGATATTTCGAGCCACGACCGTACTATGGCGTATATTCACCATCTTGATGTCATGTTCCATCCAACAATGTGCCTTAGGTGGACAATAAAAATAATAATAATGCTTTATTTCACACAAAAGTCCCATATTAATACCTGCCCCAATTTGAAGACGGATAAACGACTTCTGGGAATCCCAATATATAATGACCCGTTCGCCCATTAGCACGAGCAGCTTAGCGGTATTGTGTATTCGAATAATTGCTTCTATTTCCTAAACATTGCATGTAACACGAGCCACGGTTGGTTGAAATTAGTTTTATTATGACCACCTGACCTGAGTAGATCTACTGATCTAGTGAGCGATTTGATAGGCTGCGCTTAAATTCAGAGTTTCGCAAAGCGATCAGCCAGGGGTACTGCTGGCTGGGACTGACGTAATCAGCAGCAGCGACCCTGGCGCGCGAGGATGACTGCCAGCAGTCTACTGATGATTGTCGTGGCACGTGAGCATATTATTATGCTTGCATCTGTTAGTCAACAGTAATTAAGCGGGCAAAAATATCACTCATTAATGCGCGTGTAGACAATAATACAATTTAGAGGTGTAGAATTATATAATAAAATAAGTAAATTAAGATGAAATAAGGAAGAACCATTAAATTACATTAAATAGTTATGGTTTTCTGAAAGTCATGAATATAATTACAACATGTCTTAAAAGAATATAAAATAAGTATTATAAGTGTTGTAATAGCAGTATAAAACTATCATATTTGTATTCAAAGTTTTCTATTTGAATACAACAATTTAACTTTGTCATTGTTAGTAATAATTATAAAGTTTCCTGCTGTGTGTTGTAAATTTAGAAGGTCGTTGGATGATTATTGACTATTTACTTGCGCTGTCTTTCCGATGGCATGGTGATGCTCTACAGACGTAAACACTTGGGCATGTCTGGCTATCCGATGACCTTAACTGCCGACATGAGTTACACTGTAGCAATACAATACGTTGAAACAGTTTATCTACTTTTGATGATTAAATTAGTAACGTTGTAGCGAAACATTTCGTCGTTGAAATATCTGGTCGGCGCAGAAGTCGTATGCGCACGAGCGGAAATAGATAACCGAATATTTCATTACTTAAGCGAAACATTTGGTCGCTGAAATATTTTGTAGATTTTGACCTATGACCTTTACGTATTGTGTAATGATGAAACGCACGAGAGGAAACAAATATACCAAATATTTCATTAGGCTACATACACGAAACGTTTGGTCTGAAACATTTGACTGTTACGTTGCCAGATGTCGCTGTGAATGCAAGCTTGCTTTTGATAATATCATACATTAACTGTGTTATTAATGAATGAATAATTAATTGGGGCCAATGTCACTGCAATTACTGAATTAACCTACGTTTACCTTTTAAGAATATGGAAACGACTGTTTTTTGCTGTTATATAGTTCGTGTTCATTATAAGTTGATAATTGTAATTATGCACACGATTGTGCATAGTTAAGTTCAATTAAAATTAAGTTGTAGGCTGCATGCATCAAATAATTTTGATAATAATAACAAATAATGAATTTACTAAGGATAGTATTACTATTAGGATATTATAATTACTATACTGGGCAAAATCTATAGATTCACCGTCTGATGGTGTTTGTTTTGTACTGACAATTGAATTGGGAGAGAATGTGTATGTATTAGTCATGAATGAATGTGTACAATTTATAAAAAAAATGGCTTTCATAAATCTAATCTACCTGTAATCATAATAATTTTATTATTATGCCCAATGATACATGTTTAGATTTGATCATATTTAGCCTAGATTGTGAGTGTATTAATTGAGTAGATGTAAACGTCAAGTCAATTGTCACACAGTTTATTCATGCACACCATCTTGATTATAATATTATAACTGTTTTGCTAAACAAATATGTATCCGTGTCCTTATAGCGTTATAATTCAATGTCCTGGAGTTCTCTAACGCAATGTTCGTAGTATTCAACAAGAATAATGATCAACTAAAAGCGTATCTATACCAAACGTTCAGTTCTAACTAAAGTTATTCAACATACCACTACCAACGTTCACAATTTCTTTTCCAATCACTTTCCTACGAGTGATCATGAATGTCACTTCATAAGTTCAGTTTCTCAGGTGCTCTATGGTTTCTCCCTGATCTACGAAGATGTGCACTGGTTGTACAGTTCTGTTCAGATGTGTGGGGAGATTCCATCTCTGGCTGTGTTACGTCAGGCGGTGCGTCACGTGGTACGTCATGTGGTACGTCAGGCGGTATGTCATGTGGTACGACAACCGGTACGTCAGGCAGTTCTGCATGAACAGGTTCCTCCGGAGGCAGTTTGGGAGACAATTCAAGAGGCAGTTCAGAAGATGGTGTCTTCTCCGGCACCGAGCTATCACCATTCACACAACGACTCTTCACATGGTCAATGTGTCTACGCACTACTCTCCCATCCTCGAGGCGAACGTGGATTGAATGACACGTGGCCAGTCCGTTCCACGATAACGTCACTGGATAACTTGTTCTACAACAACACCGGGCGCAACCTGCTGGAGATCGGAAGCGAGGCTCTGTGTAATCGACTTCCAGCGAGGCCGGACCCCAATGTCTTGTGGGCCAACACCACGTTGAAGATTCCTTGATGGTGTCACACCAGCTATTCTGGACATTCTGAAGCAAGCGAATCCATACCTGCCTAACCTACAATTGCATTGGCTTGTTCTTCGTTCAGGCCGAGGGCTTCAAGGGTTCATCCAAACAGAAACGGCTCTATAACAAGCCTCTTGTACGATGCACTGCAATGGAATGAATAACATATGTAAAGAGAAATCATGTACAGCCTGATACAGAAGATACATACAATTAACACATAACAAAACTGCACTATTTCCCATTTGCATTATTTAAATCGATCAAGTAGTCTTCAAGGAATCAGTGTTAGAATAACACCTCCCTTACAAATGTGTTGCTTAATGAATTTGTTACTTGAAGTTAGTGATGTGTCAATGAAATGCAGATTTTTGCTTCCGCTCGTGCACCTTCATTATTCTGACTATGAAATTCAAATAGGCTATTTTAAAAATAGTACAGAGTTCGGCGCAAAAGAACGTTAGATTTGACGAGCCATTGTATAGAGGCAGCACTTTTAAAAGATTGTAGCGATGTGACATCTGGTAAGGATATATCGTTAGATTATACCTACTTTCACCTTAAAAGCTTCACAATCCAGGTGCTAGTAAGACGTAATGCACCGAGTTAAACAAAGTAACGACTGCCATAACTTGGACATACATATATCCATGTATAATTAGATCAAGAGCAATTATTCTTGTAACTTACAGAGATGACAATTTTCTCAAATTGTCTGGCACCAGATATCACGTTTCGGTGGAATGTATCGCTGTTTGTATTGTGGTCTCGCATGCCTGCTTTGCCTGCATAAGCAGTGCTGCCTCAACTTAAAACATGTGAAATGTGTCAGCAATAAATTCATAAATAAATACCCTTGTCTATGAGCAATGCATCAAAACCGAAAGGTTATTAAGAAAGGAAGGTATAGAACAAATAAAGCACAATGAATTATTTTTTAACAAAACATATCGTCGTTGGATATCTGGTCGGCGCAGAAGTCATATGCGCACAAGGTTTCAGTACTCAGACGAAACATTCAATCGTGATTTAAATCAGCTTGATTTAAATCGCCAACCCTACACATGGGTATGCCATGTCATGGGCAACATGGCAAATAGTATTTCTGCAAGCTATAGTATACTATTACCATATTCCGGCTAAATAGTTATGTGTACAGTACAGTAACTTATAGCATTTTTGTTTTTGGACCGACTATTCACACTGTCACGGTCAATGTTAAATTGGCGGACTAGCTAACCATCATTGGTCACCAAAAAACATGAGGCGTAACTGTTCCATATGCCAGGGGGAAAGTGTAGGGTTAGGTTTAGCCTTTCTAAAGGTTATTTGGAAATAATTAAGGTAGCACTATGTTTGTATTTACACTTGCATTGTATATAAATATATCTGTCCATGCTGATCGTCAGGCGTAAATAGCCTAGACTGCCTATAGGTATGCCTATAGAATAACCATGTCCATGACTATGCACATGCCATGGCCAATGGCTATGCCTTGGGCTTGGCTATGGCAGCTATGACTATGTCTATGTAGGGCGCAGTGACTCAGGGGTAGAGTCATGGGCTGCCGTGTCGATCAGTTCACTCAGATGTATGAATGAGTACCTGGCTATAGACAGTGGTGGGTATTTGTGTACGATTAGTCTTCGCGCAACAATTGCAGCGTGACTGGATGCTTCCCACAGAAGTTGAGATGGTGTTCAATTGAACAGGTTTGCCAGGGGAGTAAAGTGTAAAGCGCCTTGAGGAGTTCTGAGGACTGGTCCGGACACTGCGCTTAGAACTTACCTTTACTTTTATGTCGTGTATGCTAAACTTTATAGGCTTAGACCTTAATTGCATAATTTAGGTATAATCATTGCCATCAGCCTGTACCCTACACAGCCATGGTCATGATATAAGGTAATTAATTATAGGTCGAGGCTAGGGAAAAACAAAAATATTGTTGTTGATAACGTAACCTTAACTTAACCCACAACCCTGAAACTAACCCATGGCTATGTCCCTATGCCCATGTCATAGCCATAGGGACATAGCCATGGCATAGGCATAGCCATAGGCCATAGCTGTAGCCATGACGTAGCCATAGGTTATAGGCATTGCGGGCATAACAGGCAGTCTTAGTATCAGATTAAGACTAGTCTCAAACTCAGCCTAAGCCTAAGGCTAAACCAAAACAAAGTGGAAGAAGTGTTGCAGCCGGGGGGAGGCATGGATGTCATGCAAGTGTCAGTCAGTGACACTGTCACTGACAGTGTCATTGAACACGCTAGAGCCTAGCCCTAGGCTATCCGTGTGTGGGCCACAGAATGACAAATTAGATGGGTACAGCGACCACGTCCAACCATAGCTCTAACCCTGCAGACGTACATGTAAAAAATACATTAGTCCAATGCAAATGGGAATTCCAATATCATTCGGAACTTACAGTCACCTGGACACGCTGCAACATCCAACGACCGAATATTTCAGTAAGCTTGCCGGGAAATTTGCACGTGACTCAATATGACCCAATTGAAAATCGACCTTATATTTCAAGACGAAATGTTTCAGTACAACGTCCTTGCACTACAGCGTGATGAAAAATTGTGTAAAATTCTAAAACTGTTGTTATATGCAACAGTAATACCTTTCAAACTCTGTTTTTTTAATTTCACGAAAGACTTGATGTGTACATAGTTCCACAGTAAAAATGAAACAGGGACGTTTTAATGGTAGAGTTGCAAAGGCGAAATTGTCATGCTAAGGCGTTGCCGTTGGCCTGAGATAGATGAATTTGGATGAATTTGAGATAAAGGGCACATCAGTCACGTTTGGCCATAAATGGCCATATCTGAGGGGCGCTGAATTGACGATCAATTTACCAACCAAGCGAATAACTGTGCTGTTCTTCGGTTATAGCAATCACAGTTTGGATATTCCGACCCTTTGTAACGCTTCGTAACGCTGGCCTGTAAAGCCCTCATAAACCTATGTTCGTTTTTAGAAATACCCCAATCTATTATCATAGTAGTATTTAGGGGGCCTGGGGGCACGTGCCCCCTAGACCCTTGGAATTGTGCCTCAGTTCAGGTAGGAATATCTGTGTAAGGCGAAATAACGCTGACGCGACGGCGAAAAATGTTCAACAAAATCCCCCGTCCTCCTCTTCCGATGTCATCTAGCGAGCCGTGACAGCGGAAAAGCTGAAGTGACAGCGGCGCGGGAGCGAAAAATGTTGTGCACTATTTGGTTCCGCCGCCAGTGGAGGTTTTCACGCCCCCCAGGCTACCCTCTGTGGACACGCCCCTGATTATGCATACATAAATTTTGCAGTCGTATATTACATGGGGTACTTGGTGGTTTAAAATTTTATGAACGTTGGAAACCTCTAAGAGCACTAAAAGTGTAGCTAAAATACCTATCTATCTATCTATATATCTAACTATCTATGTACCCTATTGCTTAGCAACATGTCAAGACATCAAAAATGGTTGCTGATCACTTGGACCGTTTGGATATTCCGTTGTATATTTTGTTGAACTTAAGGCCTCATACGTTTTCCTTCATGGCAAAACATAATACAATATTTCAATGTGACAACTGTATGAGGGAATGTTTGATGTAGTAGATGCCATACAGCCCTAGTGATATATTAATACGTTAAATTTCAAGACTGTCTCCTCCGAGACGCCTCTATCTGTGTCCATTCGCTTCCTTCAACCAAAGGTCTCTGATCTACCAGTTGGTGATGATGTTAAAACAACTATAGTTATTTACTCTAAACTGTAGATATATTTACTTAGAATGTGCGCGATAATGGAGGTATTATGGTTGTGTTGTTGTAAGACACCAGTCAGAAAGAGATATGGAAAATGTACAATGTGTACCATCTTCCCAACAGAAGGCGCAACTGTTGGCTTAGTTCAGCAAACACATATGTGCAGGAGGTAATTGGCATATAGACAGGGTATACTATATATCCTGGATTTGTTGTATAACTTCCATCCTCCCGGAATGAAAGAACATTTTCAGGATTTTACATGCAGACGAAACGTTTAGTGAGACATAAGAATGAGCAGTTGGAATTCTATGATGAGCCCCAACAGCAACAGTAATACAGTTGGAGGATGGACGGGGATGTGTAGGTTGTTTAGAGAATTTGAAAGTTGGCTGGTATACAGGTGATTAAGAAGGTATAACGTTTAGTTTGGGTTATTTATAACCCGACCATTTGTGATGCTAAGATGTAATTTGTAGTATTTTGTTTTATTTGACTTTGTGTGGTTGCTTTGTTGCGCCATGGACGGATGTAACTGTAAGCTAGCAGCCGACATGTCACAACATATTAATGGATTATGCATTTTATGATATAAGCATGAAATTTGGCACATATTTTGTGTCAAAACATAGGTTTTCTGTGTCAAATATTTCAAAATACAATATTTTTTTTTCTTTCTTCGGTATTCATATCCGCCTTTTTTTAAAGATGGCTGTCGTTAAACTCAGTCCTCATACCTTATATCTGAACACATGTGGCACGTGAAGCTGTAATTGTTGTGTCAATGTATCGGTTATGGGTCAGCGATTGCAAATATGTTACGTTTGAATTTCGCTGACATTTCATCTGCCATTTTAAAACTGGCGCCCGTCAATGCGAAAGTGATAAAATTAAACATATTGGTGGATTGTGCTTGAATTGTGTACACAGTTAGGGAATATCCAAATCTTGGTTTTTAGCTTGAGGCCAATTGCTGATTAAATTTGCACCGTAACAATAATGACGGTTATTTTCCGAAATGGTTGTCGATCCTTAAATATCTATTCCATGAGCATCCTTGGAGATCTCCAGGGCACACATACGTACATGTTGCCATACTATTATTTAACACATGTAACAAGATTGTTTTAATTGATTTTAATATTTATATGCAAACTCTGCAGCCTCATAGCATGACAAAATATATCATGTACTCCTAAAAGTAAACTCATCTTAAGTGCAAATGTGTTACTTCATGTGTTCAGCTGCAATAATCCAGTGGAGCTGGACAGAAAGTCATTGAGAAGATCACTTTGTTGAGAGGTATAGTGGACTGCACGTAGAGATACAGCTGCTCTCAAGGCACCTAACATCCGTTTGGAGTGCAACAGTTGGACAGGTGCCATCATACTGGCTAGTTTTACACCTGGGACAGCAGATTCGTTTCTGAAAGCGCACTCATCGGATCACAGCAAGTAGCCTGCATCTATTCCAGCAGAAGGCATATATACAGAGTACAGCGATCTCATATCTTTGGAAGACTGGTGGTGTATTGACAGAGCAGCTGAACTATGTCCCCACTTTCGTCTTTGGTTAATCATCCTGCAGCTGGAACTGAAGGTGATGATTTATATGATCTCGACGATACAAGACGGTGATTTCTTGCTCTACGTAGATACCTTCACCACGACCGTTCCTTTGGTTTTTGGCTTGGGCCACACCCATTATGCCAGATACCTGTCCGTCGGCATGACATCGTTACACTGAAAGACAGCCACCCTGGTGTCTTTGCAGAGTTTCGCAAAGGAAACTTTGCTGTGAAGAAGATGACATACGTGTTCTCTGCCATGACAGTTGATTTGAAAGCATATTTCCAGAATCAGAAGCAGAGGAAACATGCACAGGTGATAGTTGCACGATATGTTAAAAGCAGGGTTTTGCTAGTACTGGATAGCAGAAACCATAAAGATCCAGCAGTGATAGACACTTTGCGTCAGATTGAGTGTCTCTGGCAAGAGTAATATGACACCTATACACGGTTTGTTAACCAAGCAAAGCCCATAAACAATCAAAAGGAACAACCTACCACTGTTCAGCCGGCCGCCAGTTCGAAACAAACCAAGAGCACAGCTACATCTGTCATCCTTCAAAAATGACTGTTCTCTGTTCTCCAGGCTGTGTATAACGTCGCAAATACACAATGTGATCTGGATTAGTTCCTTCAGCTTGAAAACCAGATCTCGTTCCTGTACGTTCAAGAGGAATCCCTCATTCCCGTCGTGCATATTATCATCATTGATGGGTCTGCTATCACCACCGCACTTCGACCGCGTTTTACATACATCCTCTGGTTATGGAACACAAGTTTTCTTGCCATGCATAAAATCCTATCCCACGTGGACGATGCTGTGAAACAATGATATGACAGTGTACATATCAATTCACAGTTGACACAGACATGATAGTTCCAGCGCCTCGATATCACCGAACTGTGAATTGCCTTTGGTGCTGGGCAGAGCTTCATGTTTTAGTAGCCGACGAGATGCCTGAAACTCCTGACTGCTGTGTTGCCTTTCCAATGTTTGACGCCTTCACTGGTTGTAACACGGGTGTCATGTTTTGGAGGTATGGGCAACATAACTGTTTGGAACACGTACATGCAGCTACTAATGTGTCAACTAGTCTCGGAAACACCTCTTCATGCAGTAGGCTACAGCTATTGATGACCTTCCCCCAACACAGGAAGCATTTATCCAGCACACCTAGAGGACAGCTTACCAAGCCTGTCACTGCTGGGCACAGAAGATGATCACAGCTCCGAGCTTCCACCTCCAAATGTGGTGGAACAGGAATGACAACGGTGGAACGAAAATGTGCTAGACAACTCTTCCAGAAGCGACAGACTCTCCGGGAACTCCTGCACTGTGGTTGCAAGAAGGGTTGCAGAGGATTCTGTAGGCGCCTCGGACTCCCAAGCATCGCACATTGCTACTGTGGCGAAGGTTGTGCTCTTAACTATTATATGACACACTAAACATTGGGAAATGCAGTAAGTGGGAACTGCCACATATGGTATTGAACGTTTCTGTTATGGACTATGTCTTCACAATTATCATGTGAATCAAACAATTGGGACATGCATACTGAACTGTCAAACATGATATAGTAAGTTTTTGCTGTGGACAGTTTGCTGAAAACATGTGAGAAAAGCATTAGATCAAGCAATTGTATTCTCATTGTTGCATTAGATACAATGCATCGTGGTTGTTGCCTTGTGTGACAGGATGTAGGTAATATAAACTTTAATCAGATGACATTAAAAGGACATTAATTATATTTACCATCACTACAATGGATTTAGTCTGGCAGATTATATATGCAAAATAGTAAGCAATGGCGGCCATGTTGGAAAAAAACACCAGTTTGGATAATGGCCGCAGTTACGAATCTAGGTGGTGTACTTCTTAAGATATCGAAAAAATTGCTTTGAAAAGCGCCATTTAAAATATGGCAAATTAGAATTTCGGTAACAAATGTAACATATTTGCAATCTGTGACCCATAACCAATTCATTGACACGAAAATTACACGTCGTGACGTGCTCTCCAACCAAAAGTTTACACTCCGTAACATAGCTGCTGCTTCCGTACTATCGGCAGATCTAATTATGTCGAGTATTGTCCACTCCTGCCTGTGATTTCATGGTTCTCTAGCTTCTGCAAGAAAGTGATAGCTACTGCTTAGTCGTTTCTCTCTACCATCTCCATCAGAGCTCGACAACATGTTTCCCTTGTTCCCCATTCGTATCTGCCGCAACTCACAACATAATTTCCAGCAAAAACTATCCAATCATACATAGCAAACATCAATTGTTTCCTAATCATTAACCACGCCATCTGCATTACGCCCCTTCCATCTCTCCACTCTGATCACCGCCTTACATATCTCTTCAGATACATTGACGCCAACTCTGTTGCTTCGCCCATCTCCTCCTGTGTGCATAATATATCGAATCGTCTTTAAGTCTATGTCGCTGTAATATGGTAGCATCATTTTAAAGAAATTCCCTCCTGCAAGTTCAAGTTGCTTTCTGAGTAAAACTACCATTTAAAAATGTGTTATTAAGAAGGAATATTGTGTAATGTAAATAACATTTATTTGATCATATTTGCTACCGTATATGGGCAATTCCACATAATCAAATTCACTTAAGTACTCCGATTTCAGTATACCCTAATTTGAAACCATGTACCTTATATCTATATAAGCATAACACTAGAAGGTTACCATTGCAGTCCATGGTAATTTGTTTTATTTATACTCGACATATAACGGCAACACACATGGTTTGTAATGCAATTTGTGCGTGTCTCAGCACACACTAAAACAACACTAACATAATTTTTCTCAAAACTCGATATGTTGTCTTACATGTCATCCTGGGGGTAAAACATCTCACTTTTGTGCAACTGATCGCCACCATTTAAAACAAATTAACACTTAATACCTTGCTAGCTAAGCACATTACAACATATATATATATAAATTATATTTATAACACTAATAATCAAACATGTATCATTAATAGCAATTGCATCAACTTATGTTATTGTCCAATCTCTTACAATTTGGGTCGGAATGAACATTTATTTGTTTGGACATAAAAGAAATTATGTGATGCTGTTCAATTATAAGCTGAATACAAGTGTATAATTATTATGGCATGACAAACACAATGTTCTATTCAATAATGGTGCTTTGTGTCCAGGTTCCTGTTAAAAACATTTGCTTAAATATATTTGTGCTAACAAAGCCCTGTTTCCTATTGCTATGTTTGCAAGAGAATCTTGGCAATACATCATGTAGTTGATTGTTTGTTCAACAGTTGCACAAGCTTGATGAAATATACATCATATGTATGTTTGAATGGACAGGAAGTTGGACATTTGCAACTGGATACAATATATATTAAGATACTTGTCAGGTGTAACTAGAATATTTAAGGATAACAAAATGGTTTGTCCCATAAATGGTAAATCTAAACACTTACATATATGTAATATAAAACTAATTTCCATGCTTCAAACACTTGAAAAAACAAAACTTTTTAGTTATCAATTATAATTTTTTTTGGCAAAGTAGCAAGAACGTTAAATAATCTTATCAATGTAACCACACATACATACCCATTACAAATATTAAGTCAAAAACATGTCCACAGTGTTCCAAATATTGGGCATTTAGCTTAGCGACCCAATCAATTTTGGTATATTTGTATATAAAGTCAACATTCATAATGTAATCTTAATAGTTAAAGGAAATAAAACAAGGCATTAGCTAAAATCCGTTTTCCATGTGTACAGAAAGTTTAATATTGCATGTAACATTCGAGAACATTAAAAAAATACAGAAAAATACATTTGTAGCATAAATTCGATTTTAAACCTGTCTGTGTAGCGATTCCCGCGGAAAATAAAATTTTAATGAGCTAGGCGATCACGTGGTATCTTAACGTCACACATGACTCACACTCGCAGCAGGCCGACCCTTTCTATGCATTCAGAGCATGTTTACATGGATAATGTTGGGGTCGAAACGAGCGTCAGAATGAGTTGTTATGCAATAATCCGATGTAATACAAACACTGGTCATCATAGAGGAACAAGCAGTTATCTTACGGTTCCACATGAATTCAATTTTATTCAAAACAATGAATGCGAATGAGCCTACAACTTGTACTAAGTTGTAGTACAAGTCGACTAGGTTTCGCCGAGCTTGGGCTCGTTTGCAGAATAATTATATCGAATGCAACCAACGGGAGATAATGTACACCAATATACATACATAGCAAACATATATCGTATCCAGCTACAGAAAGTAACGTGTAAAATCTCATAATATCACTAGAATATTGATGTATGAAGGAGGAGTTGTACAAGTTATCATAACAACTGAAATCAGTCAGCGAATTTCTGCCGGCCTTGATAGCTCACTTGGTAAACGCGTTGGTTCATTAGCGTTTGTTTTACAATCGGGCGACGCCGGTTCAATCCTGACAGCATGCAAATTATTGATTTTCTTTACACCTTTTTTGTTTATGTTTTCACGAAGTAATATAAACCAAATCATTTAGTATACTATGATGCACTGTTTGTAAATATTTTTTTTATTTTTGTAGTAATTATTTATTTACAATTAATAAATTATATATCCATTACATTATATTTTGTTTGGATAAATAACATTTAGAAACATCGTTATATAATGACCATATTTTCATTTTTGGGGCGAATAAATAATTACTACAAAAAAAAAATATATTGTACAGTAATATATTGTAATTATATATGTGAAAAAGATTGTGATCTGTCTGGATAAATACAATTTAGAAACATCGTTATATATAATGACCATATTTTCATTTGTGGCGAATAAATAATTACTACAAAAATAAAAAAAATATTTACAAACAGTGCATCATAGTATACTAAATGATTTGGTTTATATTACTTCGTGAAAACATAAACAAAAAAGGTGTAAAGAAAATCAATAATTTGCATGCTGTCAGGATTGAACCGGCGTCGCCCGATTGTAAAACAAACGCCAATGAACCAACGCGTTTATCAAGTGAGCTATCAGGGCCGGCAGAAATTCGCTGACTGATTTCAGTTGTTATGATAACTTGTACAACTCCTTCATATATCGATATTCCAGTGATATTATGAGATTATACACGTTACTTTATGTAGCTGGATACACTATATGTTTGCTATGTATGTTTATTGATGTAGATTATCTCCCGTTGGTTGCATTCGATATAATTATTCTGAAAACGAGCCCAAGCTCGGCGAAACTTAGTCGACTTGTAAGCCCATTCGCATACGTTGTTTTGAATAAAATTCGATTCATGTGGAACCGTAAGATAACTGCTTGTTCCTCTATGATGACTAGTGTTTGTATTACGTCGGAAAATTGCATAATAACTCATTCTGACGCTCGTTTCGACCCAAAAACTATACTTGTAAACATGCTCTGAATGCATGGAAAGGGTCGGCCTGATGCGAGTTTGAGTCATAAGTGACGTCACATCTCGGCATCCCGAAAAGCGCGCCAAAAATATGCATATTCGAAAATGTCCGGATGTACAGCATAAAATGTGGAATTTCTAATTCATTGAATTTTTTTCATTTTTGTTGCTTGGTGGACGTGGAAATAGATAGCAGGATGTAATGTAACATGAATTCAAGCAATATATGTTTGTATTCCCTTTAAGTTTTAGCATATGAGCCAGTGTAAAATGTAACTTAACATTATCACGATTATACAGTGTACTTCATAATGTAGGCCATAGGGGTCTCCAAAACTATGTAGGCATCCTTTGGCAGGCTAAATACATCATGATGAAGGTATACTTTATATAATTCTGTTTTATTTTATTTCACAGAATAACATAATCAATAATAATCAGAATGTAGAATTTTCCCATGCTTCAGATCTGGCGTCGAGGTGGACATTCTGTGGACATTCTATTTGTTTCACATTCAAACTGAATAGGTAGTAACTAGTTGTTGGTGGCCACATGTAATACTTACACAGTTATCATTAATAATGACCCATAAACTGTTGTTTTCTGTTACTGCATTGTGGAACAGAATAGAAAGATTGCTTATGTCTGAGTGGATATGTTTGAACGAAACTGTCTTCAGCATTTTTCCTACTAATTTTAGCAACAATTACACATAATGTTGACTATTTTTTCTTAGCCTCTCATGTTATCTTCATTATGGAACAAAAATCAAGTAGTGGTGTATTACGTAGTATGATATACAGTTCAATGTGTCGGAGAGGACAGTTTGGACGAAAAAATGTCCATCGATTGTTGACAGGTGTACATTAAATATATTGATGTACACTCATATAGGATACCACATGCTTTATGGTACACACAGGCCTTCTCGACTAGGTGTAAATTGTTTTTTTTTCTAAGGTGCGTATGGTTTCAGACTAATGACACTTTATATTAATGATAATTCTGAATGATACACTATTTTCCGTCCAACATTAATTACATCTCATCAGGTAACGAAAACAATACTTTGCATGTAGGTTTCCCTGACACTTCCACGTTTTAAAATGGTATTAACCAGCAACTAACATGGATTCTTGAAGAATCAATTCATGTCAAAGCAATAATAACCGGCGGCCTAGTTTGCTGTAAATTGTCCATATGTCACTGGCGTACGATATGTTATTTCACAAAGTATGCTTTTGCAAGTCTTTCGCGCAGTTTTATCGTAAAATTGTGTGAAACAAATTATTATGTAAAACAAAGTTTATGTGGAACTGAGGTAAGTGATATATGTAATGCATTTGGCATGTTAATCCACTGGACTTTTGTAATAAAAAGAAGAATATCTTAGAATGCAACTTTAAAGTCAACAATTCTGTGATGAGTGGTGTTGTTCACGCCGACGGCCGTCTTGAGTTTGTCGCTCTATTTATAAGCTTTTTTCAATTTAAATAATATTTGGACGATACACGGAATCACTGATAAACGAACAGTATATACTGAACACAGTAATACAATGCTCGGCAGGTAATTCTTTTTTAAAACCGCCTTTATTAAATTCAAGATGGCGGCCCTATACTACCGTTCACATGTATCTAAATATATTACACTTTTTATAAAACGGTATTGTCAATGCTAAGGGTTCCTGACACAATTATAAACACGTAAGGCAAATTAGCGGAATTTACATGCAGTGCTGCCAACGTCAGACCAATTGTCAGTCTAATTTTGTTAAACTTCTATGACATAGAGAGACATACTCAAGTGAAATTTTTAACAAACATTCCATCCGTCCCTTACTCCCCCTTCTCTCTCTCTCTCTCTCTCTCTCTCTCTCTCTCTCTCTCTCTCTCTCTCTCTCTCTCTCTCTCTCTCTCTCTCTCTCTCTCTCTCTCTCTCTCTCTCTCTCTCTCTCTCTCTCTCTCTCTCTCTCTCTCTCTTCCAGTCTCCCACTCTCCCATTCTCCCTCCCTTTGTCGCTGACATGCTTTCGCTTCCCCAAAAAATAACTAATTAACGATTGCTTGTTGTATTACAGGGAATTGCTGTGTGTCAATTGCTTACCGGATATCGCAACTATGCTAGCTTGCCTGAATAACAACTTCCCAGAAACCTTCGTAGCAAAATCATGCCCGAAGCATCGTCACACAGCAGAGAAAAAAGAAGATCTAAGACGCAAGTTTAAAAATGAACCTGTCTAATAAGCAAACATCACGCCTTTATTACAGAGAATGCCGCCACAACCGAAACCATGTGGTTTGTTAAATGTTTGAACGTTTGTAATATTATTTTTGATGAACTATATCACATCTACCTTGCGGATTTCAATACAGCAAAAACGTATACCCGCCTCGAACGGCCAGCTCGTCTGATCGATAGTTGTAGAGAGTTGTGCCTTGCTGCACAAATGTTGAATGGAATTTGGTACACAATATCGACAATTTTGTGTTAACTGCGTATTAAGATTCGACGAAATTACCGTTAACATATTCAGTGTCAGTTGGCATTATTGATTTTGTGAAAATGTAGAATCCGCGATGAGCCAGCCACATGAATGTCCATTAGCACCATCGTTACAGTTATAGGAATAAAAATAATGCAATGTATACATTTCGCTAAGAGTTCTTCTGTGAGTCCATCCATCAACAAACGATGGAGTGGTATAAACATGTCGACGACTCGCAACAGTAATACATCATGGAACACCAAATACTACGACAAGTATGGTTATGTTGGTGGTGGGTGCGGTAGTCACTGTCAGTATGATCAATGCACCTAGAACGATGCCTACTACTGACAAAGTCTACGAGTTCCTTCATCATACAAGGATGTATAGCAGGGGTCCCAACCTGCCATCTCCCACCTGTTTTGGGAGCTACCGTCCTACCTATTTCTTCGGTAACCTCCCACCAATTCTTTGAACCTCCAACTTCCTCCAACGTCTCCCCATACAGACGGCCGCATTTATCACAATTTCATAATAATGTATGCATTGGGCAATTGGTACAAACGGTTATGTAATAATCGACCAGTAATGTAATATCCGATTAACAATGTATTATAGTGATGATGGCGACGAGAATGATAAATGATTATGATGATGACGACAAGAAAAAACGTGCAGCATTTTGCTCGATGTGTCAGTGTCTGTGTCAGAATATATTGTTTTCTTTTGTTTTGAAGCATTGGATACATAAATAGTTGGTCCAAACGGGTCTTTCGCGATTTGTTTGCTTAAGTTGCCTCATATTCTAATTAGTTAAGAATAACCCATTTATGTAACGTAAAGAGGTGTTTCAACTGTAAACAAAATATCAATGTAGGGGTAACTTTAAGTGGACACGGTCAGGGATTGGACATACAGATGTATGTGGTCACATGTTCCATGTTAAGAGATTCGTATAAAAGAAAGGGACAGACACAATATTGTTCTTAGACGGAGACTATATTGAAGTATCGTTAACTTGGTGGGGCGTCAGATGCCAACGTTGGTGCTGGAATGGGGATCGTAGCGACGTCGATCGCTAAAGGCAACATGCGCCATGGATACTAACAAAAATAGATAAGCGAGCGAAAAATGAACAATGAAAACCCGTCACAGAAATGCTTTTTTGAACGATTGCTTGTGCCATTACGGTTTGTCCGATCCAAATAATATTGATATCGTTTGAAAGCTTACGATTTCTGCTATTCAAATATATATAAATGGTTTCCTGATAGTCATTCCTGAAATAAACTATAAACGTTTACAATGGTGCCGATTCCGGTGTCTTAGACACTGCGAACGCTGTTGTTTCGTCGACACAGTTCACCAATCTACCGACTGAGGTACCACTATCTGATTTCATGGTACAATCTCCACCCACTTTCAAGCGGCTGCTAAAATGACATACGCGATGTAGGCGTGACGTCACAATCACGTATATCAATCAACCAACGCAACGAATTTTGACCCGTTGGTTGGCTTACGTTATTGTGACGTCACGCCAACGTAGATATGGATCGGCTTTGCTGCGATCAAACCACATAAGTTTCGTTGCGGCTTAAAAGTGGGTGGAGTTTATTACATGAAATCAAGAAATGGTGAAGTGCGCATGTCTGAACCTATGCAAATGAGGAAAACAGCGCCGCTATCGGAAGATTATTGTACTGACTACCCGCCGCCAACATCGTTCGGAACCGTACAGAACAAGGAAAAAGGCACGACTGTAGGTCCGTTTATAGGTGTTCTATGAACGGTTAACGGGAAATATAAATGACGCTAGAATAACAAAATAACAAAATCTTCGGGACAGGACGAGCCATGAGGGTGCTAGTGACCGTAGAATTTCATGTTTTGGACGTCTTCCGAGTTGTTCATTTTTCGCTCGCTTATCTATTTTTGATACTACGTGCATGACCGGCTGCGACGTGTGTCGTCGATACGTGAGCGATCTGGTGGTCAAAATGTGAGTGAAATGCTGTGACGTGCGCCATCGATACGTAAGTGACTGGGTACGACGTACTCCACCAACACGTGAGTGAAATGTTGCGAGTGCGCCCTCGATAGGTGAGTGACTGGGTGCGACATACACCAGCAATACGTGACTGAACGCGACATACGCCAGCAATACGTGAGTGACTTGACGCAACAAACGCCATCAATACGTGAGTGACTGGGTGCGACATACGCCATCAATACGTGAGTAACCGGATATGATATACGCCATCAATACGTGAGTGACTGGGAGAACCAGTGAGAGAACTTGCAAGAACAATGTTCGTTTAAATTGTATTTACTGTTTACTGAAAACCCCGTGACCATATTGGGGTTATATTTTGTTATTATGTGGTTTACTTTCATTTAAATTCACCCTGATCTATAGAGCGTCCATTATTTACGGGCATTATATATTTGCTTAGGGACCTCCCCTTAGACTTGAACCACATTAATACGGGATAAGCCCAAGGGTAAAGGTGAACGCTTAGATTTAGTTAAGACGTACACATGTGTTCATTCTTCTGTGGGTAAGAGTGATAATTCCGGGAATCGAGTTAATTGTACTCCATTTCAGGATTCCCCATCCACTGATAGGGTTGAGAAAAAGGAAATAGTTAGGTACCATCATTCATCGCTCCGCCTCGTACTAGTTTCCTTTGTAATCGGCCAGGTCACATAGACCAAAATTGTACAGTGGATTTAATGACTACAAATGCGCAGCAAACGCAAGTAAGGCCAGTGATGTGTAATTGTGCGATTATCGTCGATACGAATCCTTCTGGTTGTTCTAGCCCTAATTCGATAATTTTCAGGGGACACACAAGCTTTCTAACATTTTTGTAATTAATTCACCGCGATAACACCCTTGTACTACATTGGAGACAAGTCATAGAATGACGTAACGAAAGTTAAGAACGCCTTATACTGGAAACAAGAACGTGGCGACGAACATTGGAGATGGATGAACCAAATATCAATTGATGGCGCAACGTTGAAATTGCATTTCTGTGTAGAGCGAGATAAATTTTGGATAATGTTTTAGTTGCTGAATTGTTAGTAAACCCTCGATGCTTTGCGCGTCAATTGAAGGAATCAGCTTTATGTTGTTGTCTATCATGCACCAGTACTTTATGTTGTTGTCTATCATGCACCAGTACTTTACGTTGTTGTCTATCATGCACCAGTACTTTATGTTGTTGTCTATCATGCACCAGTACTTTATGTTGTTGTCTATTATGCACCAGTACTTTATGTTGTTGTCTGTCATGTAGCAGTACTTTACGTTGTTGTCTATCATGCACCAGTACTTTACGTTGTAGTCTATCATGCACCAGTACTTTACGTTGTTGTCTATCATGCACCAGTACTTTATGTTGTTGTCTATCATGCACCAGTACTTTATGTTATTGTCTATCATGCACCAGTACTTTACGTTGTTGTCTATCATGCACCAGTACTTTATGTTATTGTCTATCATGCACCAGTACTTTACGTTGTTGTCTATCATGCACCAGTACTTTACGTTGTTGTCTATCATGCATTAGTACTTTATGTTATTGTCTATCATGCACAAGTACTTTATGTTGTTGTCTATCATGCACCAGTACTTTACGTTGTTGACTATCATGCACCAGTACTTTATGTTGTTGTCTATCATGCACAAGTACTTTATGTTGTTGTCTATCATGCACCAGTACTTTACGTTGTTGACTATCATGCACCAGTACTTTATGTTGTTGTTTATCATGCACCAGTACTTTACGTTGTTGTCTATCATGCACCAGTACTTTATGTTGTTGTCTATCATGCACAAGTACTTTACGTTGTTGTCTTTCATGCACCAGTACTTTATGTTGTCGTCTATCATGCACCAGTACTTTGTGTTGTTGTCTATCATGCACCAGTACTTTATGTTGTTGTCTATCATGCACCAGATCTTTATGTTATTGTCTATCATGCACCAGTACTTTACGTTGTTGTCTATCATGCACCATTACTTTATGTTGTTGTCTATCATGCATCCGTACTTTATGTTGTTGTCTATCATGCACCAGTACTTTATGTTATTGTCTATCATGCGCCAGTACTTTACGTTGTTGTCTATCATGCACCAATACATTATGTTATTGTCTATCATGCACCAGTACTTTACGTTGTTGTCTATCATGCACCAGTACTTTACGTTGTTGTCTATCATGCATTAGTACTTTATGTTGTTGTCTATCATGTACCAGTACTTTACGTTGTTGTCTATCATGCACCAGTACTTTTTGTTGTCTATCATGCACCGGTACTTTATGTTGTTGTCTATCATGCACCAGTACTTTACGTTGTTGTCTATCATGCACCAGTACTTTATGTTGTTGTCTATCATGCACTAGTACTTTATGTTGTAACGCTCCCGAACTCCATGCACCAGTACTTTATGTTGTTGTCTATCATGCACCATGTACTTTATACTTTATGTTGTTGTCTATCATGCACCAGTACTTTACGTTATTGTCTATCATGCACCAGTACTTTACATTGTTGTCTATCATGCATCAGTACTTTACGTTGTTATCTATCATGCACCAGTACTTTATGTTATTGTCTATCATGCACCAGTATTTTACGTTGTTGTCTATCATGCACCAGTACTTTATGTTATTGTCTATCATGCACCAGTACTTTATGTTGTTGTCTATCATGCACCAGTACTTTACGTTGTTGACTATCATGCACCAGTCTTTACGTTGTTGTCTATCATGCACCAGTACTTTACGTTGTTGTCTATCATGCACCAGTACTTTACGTTGTTGTCTTTCATGCACCAGTACTTTACGTTGTTGTCTATCATGCACCAGTACTTTATGTTGTTGTCTATCATGCACCAGTACTTTATGTTGTTGTCTATCATGCACCAGATCTTTATGTTATTGTCTATCATGCACCAGTACTTTACGTTGTTGTCTATCATGCACCAGTACTTTATGTTTTTGTCTATCATGCATCCGTACTTTATGTTATTGTCTATCATGCACAAGTACTTTATGTTGTTGTCTATCATGCACCAGTACTTTACGTTGTTGACTATCATGCACCAGTACTTTATGTTGTTGTCTATCATGCACAAGTACTTTATGTTGTTGTCTATCATGCACCAGTACTTTACGTTGTTGACTCATGCACCAGTACTTTATGTTGTTGTGTATCATGCACCAGTACTTTACGTTGTTGTCTATCATGCACCAGTACTTTATGTTGTTGTCTATCATGCACAAGTACTTTACGTTGTTGTCTTTCATGCACCAGTACTTTATGTTGTCGTCTATCATGCACCAGTACTTTGTGTTGTTGTCTATCATGCACCAGTACTTTATGTTGTTGTCTATCATGCACCAGATCTTTATGTTATTGTCTATCATGCACCAGTACTTTACGTTGTTGTCTATCATGCACCATTACTTTATGTTGTTGTCTATCATGCATCCGTACTTTATGTTGTTGTCTATCATGCACCAGTACTTTATGTTATTGTCTATCATGCGCCAGTACTTTACGTTGTTGTCTATCATGCACCAATACATTATGTTGTTGTCTATCATGCACCAGTACTTTACGTTGTTGTCTATCATGCACCAGTACTTTACGTTGTTGTCTATCATGCATTAGTACTTTATGTTGTTGTCTATCATGTACCAGTGCTTTACGTT
>CM034534.1:71953008-71976202 GCA_020002185.1 Paraescarpia echinospica
ACATTATTCGCCAATAAGTATTTATCGATCAACATGCTCCATACAACGAATTATTGAACATGTTGCCTAGGCGTAACATGTAGCCACATTTTATGCTTATTAATGTAGGCGACAGAGGGAACCGAGGTCTTTGTAGCAGATGACGAAGCCACGTCGGTCACGCTTGCAGTAGCAGCAGACAGAACAGCGCCGCCGACCGTTCAGGTACCACGTTCTTGTGACTCAGCAAGTACACGACCCGTACCTGCATCTGATACTGCAGCGTTTCACTGAAACCAGACAGGACCACAGTTTATTACTGTTACGCCTTGCAAAAAACTAGTAATATGCTGACTAAACTTAATGAAACAACCAACAACGTGTCAAACAGTTTAATCACCCGACAACAGACAGACGCTGACCGAAACGACCGCAGTGATTTTCAGTCCCAGTCTATCTCGATCGGTGTCGGATAAAACCGCACAGTACCTAACAATTATCATATCAGTCTATATATTAAACTGCATTCTTGTAAAGTAATGATACTGCATTACAAACCATAAATGGACCACACGTTTATTATGTCAAGAACATTACAATTGTAGTAATTGTAATGTTCTTGACATGGATGGAACAGATTATCTGCTGATTGTGTGGGTGCTAGTAGCGTGAATATGTTTAAAAATTGGTATTTAAATTAGGTCACTACCGGTAATGTTAGCGTTCGTGATAGGATAGATAGTCAGCTGTGTAATTCAAATCTGTAACATCAAGTGTGTTGTAGTACACTGGAAACACTCTTCGTAAAGACTAAGTTAGTTGCGTTATTAAATAAATTATTTTAGTGCTATGGCGCCTTGCAAGCGGCAAGTCAAGGCAAAGCGACACTTGATGTGCGATCACTGCCACAGCTGGGTGGATTTTGTATTGTCCGGCTGTGGGAAGTCATGGGCAGAAACAAAGGAGGAGGAATTCACTTTTCAGTGCATGGGGTGTTGGAAGGTGGAGTGTCTGCAGAATGTTTGTGAAGGGGATGGAGATGAGATTTAGCAAGCAGACATGGGGAATGTAGAGAGAAGACAGGGAGAGAGGTGAGAATACTTCAAGACTGAAGGAGAATAGCAGTGGCAAGCAGACTGAGGAAAGGAGATTGAAAGGAGGGAAGGTGATTGGAGGGGAAGAAATTGGAAAATCGACGACAGAAAACGTGACAAGCGTGAAGGTGACAGGGGAGAAAGTGACCGTAGAGAATGAGGGGGGAAGATGGGACGGGAAACTGGGAATTGCATTTCGGTTGCACTGCACACTTTATGTGGTGTTCCTTAGGGTTATGTTCTTGGGCTATGCATTTTACTATCTGCACCACGCCGTTTAGCTATGTTGTTCAACGTCATAATTTGAATCATCATCTTTAGGCTGACGACACACATATCTACATTTCCTTGTGTACCCCGGATACAAATCGATATATTAACCAGCTTAGTTATTGCCACCAAGGTATCTTCCGCTGGATGACTGGCAGCAAATTAAAGTTAATGCAAATACGAGTACATTTATTATCATTGGTATACCAATGCAGCGTGTTAAACTTAATGGTTTTCCCAACGCGTATTTTGTGTCAGCATAACACGACAGCAACATCGGTGCGGAATCTAGGAATAATCTTAGATGATAACCTCAATTTTAGATAATATCTATATCAAACATGTAGCTCCTGTTTTTATCAAGTCAGTGATCGTCACCATGTCATTGTCTGTTGCTAAAAATATTGTTACCAGCAAACTTGACTATTGCAATTCTCTCCTTTATAGTATCACCAGCAAATATATTGTAAAACTTCAACGTGTCCACAATTGTTTGGCTAGGGTAGTTATCCGATCTCCTAGTTTTTCTCGCTCAGTGCCACATCTAACATCACTGCGTTGGCTACCAGTAAGATATCGCATTATTTAAAAAAATTTGCACACTTACTTATAAAGCAATATTATCCAAACAACCTGCATACCTACATTATATGCTTACTCCAGCAAAAAAATCTAAACAGCTTCGGTCGGCAGACTCCGATCTACTTTTTATTCCCATAGTTAAGACGAATGCTGGAATTCGGAGTCTTTTCGGTTCCTGCACCATCTTTGTAGAACTTTCTCCCTGTTGGCGTTAGGTCAGTAAGAAATATAATTTAATTTTGCCGTCATCTAAAAACGTATTTTTTTAATACTACATATCCTCCTTAGTTTCTTAGCAATTTCATCCATATGTTGACGACCTTGTCTCCGTACTTGACAATGAGAACGCTTACCCCTTTGTATTTGTTGAGTAGCTGAGCTCGGATTTATTTCAGAGGATATTGGCGATAAAGAAGTATTTCCATTATTATTATTATTATTGCCGTGCATTGTATGCCGTGGGACTCAAATAGTACAGCGCCCTTTTGGTGGACAGAGCCACTACCAATGCCTCAGAGCAATATACAAGTTCAGATGTCCGCAAACGATGCACAATTTGATAAAACCAATAGCGAACTATTTCCTTCGTTTAATTTCAACAGACGCTGACTCGCCTTCTTGTAGTTGTTGTATATAGCCAGCCAAGGTCCGTGGCTAGGATACGAGACCGGATGTCATTTAATCGCTAATCGTCACAATGAATATCCAGCGAATGTAATTGACAAACTAAATCGGATTACAGATGCCTTAGAGTCCTATTGATTTAATAAGAACGAAATATTATCACAGCTAACCGGTTGCAACTACACCGACAACCACTGAAATGTCAAGTCAGTTTCAACACCTTGCTTCTTACTTTAAAATACCTTATGTTGCTTCCATCTCTGTATCTATCGGCTATTGTCTGTCCGTGTTATCCGAAACTCTATATGCAAACACGAACGTCGACGTACGAGCATTCTCTAATACAGCAATAAGGTTACTTCCGTGTTGTAAATATTTCTGCAGCTATTACTAGTTTTTTCAAAGATTGACCGATAACAAGATTCGTTTTTAATCAATAGTTTTTGTCACAAAATCGAGTGTAAGTATTAATAAATTAATAAATTGACGGTACCCGATTTGACATAGCAAGTTATAGGTTCAGGTGCACTAGGATTCGGAGTGAACGAGAGACGTAACGTGACATCAGATATGTATGTACGAGAAGCCAACTGGCGTTCCCATTTAATACAACATAAACATATGCGGTTCAGTGAAAGTTGGCCAACCGTTACTCTGCTATGACATATTTATAACACCATACAGTGTACTCGACGAGTATGCATCCAAATACGAAATTAGATGGGAGACAATTTAAACAGCTGGTCACTTACATGAAGACGGGTATACACCGTTGTAAAGTCTATGAACTGTAACCAATGAATGTCTCGTGATGTGCGAATGTCAACGTTCGCATCGGTCGCGTTCGGCAAGATGTCAGGACGAAGTCGAAAGTCGCTCGGCGTTCGGCGAACGAATTCACGTAGAAGAAAGCACGCGACTCGGTCGATCCCACGCGAATCACCAGGCGACAACACGGAAACGATGTCACGACTTCGGCGATGTCGAGAAGGTCTGTCACGGAGTCTGTGTTACGACAGCTAGCAGACGAAACGGTGGTGGCCTCGCATTCGAAGGTCACGTCAAAACGGAACTGCAGTCGGTTATCGCTCAGTCTTCTTCAACGCGTGAGAAGTGCAGTGTTTCACAACTAATCAGTACTGTTGAAATCGTAGAAGTATTTATTACAGACGTTGGGCGGACACACGTTTCAGCCCAATTCCTGGAGACGAGACACTTTCTTCTGCTCAAATGTTCGTCTGGCCTCGAATGGCCGTCCTGCCCTTATATAGTTTGATAGCCGGAAGTTAGTCTGACCAATTACAACACTTAATACAAATTAAAGTCGTTTCAAAAACCGGCTCCCGAAACCATTCACACTTCGAAGCAATCCATTCAACTCGCTGAGTTTAAAATAGATTTTGCGAGCTAAACGTTTGGCTATATAAGTGCTCATTCAATCTTTAACTTACATGAATTACTTACCTAATTAATATCACTGGATTCCCTGTATCGAGTCGGATACCACAATATTCATTGTACGTTCCAACTCTCATGAATTAATCCATAATTTTAATAAAACACGCACTCTATTCATAAGCTAGGTGTGACCCTAGTGTTTTTCACACCTACATTTATGTAAACAACTTTTATAATTCATAATATAATCTTCTTATAACCACACATAAGTAGTTTGCAAGGTCACCCTACTACCAGTCATGTTAAATAATTTCTACTGCTACCAAATTTGGTATACCTAACCGTAGAATTAGTGGTGTACGCTACAAATGAACTTAATTAAATCTGACTCGTCAGCAGTTAAAACGTTACATGGCTTAATCGCCAGACGGCACCAGCGTATACCTCCGCGACAATACATACCAGAGATGGCAGCACCATCCCATCAACCATACTTTGTATACAAAACCACTGTTCTAAAGCCTGATTAAATTCTATACAAACCACTTTGTGACTGTTTTTTTTAAGCAAGTGTGTGTGTGTATAGATATGTATGTATGTGTGTGTGTGTGTGTGTGTGTGTGTGTGCATGCATGTATGTATGTATGCACGTACTTGTGTATGTATGCATGCACGTACTTGTGTGTGTATGTATATATGTGTATATGTATGGAAGTATGTATGTATGAATGAATGTAGGTATGTAGGTATTTAACAAGATTTAATAAGATTGCAACCCAGAGAATTAACTCTTGGTGGCAGGTGGACAAAGAAGCCCTTTGGCTTATCGAGAGTCCGACCCTTTTATCTATGTGTATACCGCCCTTCTGAGGTATGTGTCGATTTTATTTTTAAACATATTCACGCTACTAGCACCCACACAATCAGCAGATAATCTGTTTCATTCATTTACAGTCCTTCGCGAAAATGAGAACTTTCTTATATCTAATCTACACTGCTCCTTTGCTAATGTAACTTCATGTCCTCTAGTCCTTCTATCTTTCTTAACTGAGAAAAATATATTTCTATCGATATTTTCATAACCATTCATTATTTTAAACATTTATATCTGATCTCCTCTCAATCTCCTAGTCTCTAGTGTTGTTAAACCGCATTTGTAGGCGTATTTCGTAATTAAGATCCCTCAGTTTTGGAATCATTTTAGTTTAACAAGATTTAACAAGATTGCCACCCAGAGAATTAACTCTAGGTGGCAGGTGGACAAGGAAGCCCTTTGGCTTATCGAGAGTCCGACCCTTTTATCTATGTGTATCCCGCCCGTCTGAGGTATGTGTCGATTTTATTTTTAAACATATTCACGCTACTAGCACCCACACAATCAGCAGGTAATCTGTTCCATTCATTTACAGTCCTTTGTGAAAATGAAAACTTTCTTATATCCAATCTACTCTGCTCCTTTGCCAATGTAAGTTCATGTCCTCTAGTCCTTCTATCTTTCTTAACTGAGAAAAAAATATTTCTATCAATATTTTCATAACCCTTCAATATTTTAAACACTTCTATCTGATCTCCTCTCAATCTCCTGGTCTCTAGTGTTGTTAAACCGCATTTTTAGGCGTATTTCGTAACTAAGATCCCTCAGTTTTGGTATCATTTTAGTTGCTCTCCTCTGCACTCTTTCTAGCATATCTATGTCCTTCCTGCGATATGGCCTCCACGCTTGAATACAATATTCTAAATGAGGCCTAACTATTGTTTTGTACAGCGGTATTATTAGCTCTTTTTCCTTATACGTTATGTTTCGCCTAATTAATCCAAGAATTTGATTTCCCTTTGAAGCTGCAATTCCGCACTGCTCTGAAACCTTCATATCAGCACTAATGGTTAACCCTAAGTCCTTTTCTTTTACAGTAGTACTTAGTACAGTACCCCCCATTGTATATTCTACTTCTTCATTCCCATGTCCTGTGTGGAGGCATTTACATTTCCCAAAATTGAACAGCATTTGCCACTTTTCAGACCATTTGATCAACCTGTCAAGATCATCTTGTAAATGCTGTCTATCTCCATCACTTTAATCCTTCTAAACACTTTTGTATCATCTGCAAATTTCAACACCTTGCTTATTATTTCATCATCCAAATAGTTGATATATATTAAGAATAATATAGGACCTAATACTGATCCCTGTGGTACCCCACTCAATACTGATTTCCAGTTTGAAGCCTCCCCATCAACTACTACACGTTGTCTTCTGTCAATCAGCCATTGTTCTATCCAGATTATTATACCATTTCCTATGCCATGGGCCTTTAGTTTCAGCAGTAATCTTTGATGTGGTACTTTGTCGAAAGCTTTTTGAAAATCTAAGTAGACGATATCTACCGGTGATCCCTCATCTACCCACTTGGTGATGTCTTCCAAAAAACATAACATATTTGTTAAGCATGACCTCGCTTTAAAAAAACCATGTTGAGATGGGTTTTTCAAGTTTTGTTTAACAAGAAAATCCACCATGTGATCTTTAATTAGTCTTTCTAACAATTTACAAATCACTGATGTTAAACTCACTGGTCTATAGTTCTCTGACTTGTTTCTCGAACCTTTTTGAATAACGGTATAATGTTTGCTTCTTTCCATTCTAAAGGAACCGCTCCCTCTTCTAATGACAAGTTGAAAACTGTTGCAAGCGGTATGCTAATTTGTTCTACAATTTCCAATAGTAGTTTGGGTGGAATACCATCCACTCCAGGTGATTTATTATCCTTCATAGCCCTTATTTTCTTACCTACCATTTCCGGGGTTACAATTAATTGTCCTAAGTAGTCTGAATCTGCCCCCTTGAACTTAGCCTCTGGTACTGGCAGTGAACTAATATCTTCCCTGGTAAACACTGAACTAAAGTACTCATTCAGGTCTTCTGCCATTAAGAATCCCTCTGATATTATATTTCCAGCACTATCTTCTAGAGGACCGACTTTATCTTGAACTTTCTGTTTGCTTCGAACATACGCATAAAAACTCTTGCTCTCCTCTGTACTCGTTCTAGCATATCTATGTCCTTCCTGCGATATGGCCTCCACGCTTGAATACAATATTCTAATTGAGGCCTAACTATTGTTTTGTACAGCGGTGTTGTTAGCTCTTTTTCCTTATACGTTATGTTTCGCCTAATTAATCCAAGAATTTTAATTCCCTTTGAAGCTGCAATTCCGCACTGCTCTGAAACCTTCATATCAGCACTAATGGTTAATCCTAACTCCTTTTCTTTTACAGTAGTACCTATATCTTCGTTCCCATGTCCTCCGTGGAGGCATTTACATTTCCCAAAACTGAACAGCATTTGCCACTTTTCAGACCATTTGATCAACTTCTCAAGATCATCTTGTAAATGTTGTTTATCTCCATCACTTTTATTGTATTATCTGCAAATGTCAACACCTTGCTTGTTATTTCATCATCCAATTCGTTGATATATATATTAAGAATAATATAGGTCCTAGTACTGATCCCTGTGGTACCACACTCAGTACCGATTTCCAGTTTGAAGCCTCCCCATCAACTACTACACGTTGTCTTCTGTCAACCAGCCATTTTTCTATCCAGTTTATTATACCGTTTCCTATGCCATGGGCCTTTAGTTTAAGCAGTAATCTTTGATGTGGTACTTTTGATGTACCACTTAGTGATGTCTTCCAAAAACATAACATATTTGTTAAGCATGACCTCGCTTTAAAAAACACATGTAGAGATGGGTTTATCAAGTTATGTTTAACAAGAAAATCCACCATGTGATCTTTAATTAGTCTTTCTAATAATTTGCAAATCACTGATGTTAAACTCACTGGTCTATTGTTCTCTGACTTGTTTCTCGAACCTTTTTTAAATAACGGTATAAAGTTTGCCTCTTTTCATTCTAAACGAACCACTCCCTCTTCTAATGACAAATTGAAAACTGTTGTAAGCGGTACGCTAATTTGTTCTACAATTTCCAATAGTAGTTTGGGCGGAATCCCATCCACTCCAGATGATTTATTATCCTTCATAGCCCTTATTTTCTTAGCTACCGTTTGCGGGGTTACAACTAATTGTCCTACATAGCCTGAATATGCCCCTTTGAACTTAGCGTCTGGTACTGGCAGTGAACTAATATCTTCCCTGGTAAATATTGCACTAGAGTACTCATTCAGGTCTTCTGCCATTAAGAATCCCTCTGATATCATATTTCCAGCACTACCTTCTAGAGAACCGACCAGATCTTGAACTTTCTGTTTGCTTCGAACATACGCATAAAAACTCTTGCTGTCATGTTTTATATTACTAGGTAACTGTTGTTCATAGCTTCTCTTTGAATTTCTAATTTCAGCTGTAGCTTGGTTAAGTGCTTCTTTATAACTGTTATAATTTTCATTATTTCCAGTAAATCTATATGACTTCCATGTCATTTGTTTATACTTAATTTTTCTAATGGCTTCTTTCGAAAAGTGTTTCCTTTTCGACTGTTTCCCTTGTTTTTTGAAGGGTACAAATTTATCAACTATGCACTTAATTTCACTCTTTAATATATCCCAGCATTCTGTTGCTGTCTTATTTGTCAGTGTGTTATTCCAGTCTATCTTTGCTAAATATTTCCTCATGTCCTTATACCTTTCTTTGTGGAAATTTCTCCTATACTGCTTTTTACTATTCCTTTCTGATTTTACTTTGATGGTAAAATGTATCTGGTTGTGATCACTACTCCCCAGTGGCTCACATATCTTGACATTGTCAACTAATTCATTCTGTGAGGACAAACATATGTCTAACACATTCTCACCCCTGGTTGGTTCTAGCACATGTTGAGAAAGAAAAGTGTCTTGAACTAAAACTAAAAACTTGTGGTCCTCACTCCCCATACTCTTTAGAGATTTCCATTATATATGCCCGTGGTTAAAATACCCCATAATGATACAGTTCCGTTTGCTTACTTCCCTTATAGCGTTTTGTATTTCTTCATTCTCTTCCATGCTTACGATAAACTAACCCAACTCTTAACGTTGAGTTTCCTGTTACTATTTTACACCAAATAGCTTCTTCGCAATCTGCTTCTCTTTCTAATTTTATTTCATAAGCCTGGATAGTTTCTTTAATATATAAAATAACTCCACCTCCCTTTCTTCCTATTCTATCTTTCCTAAACATTACATATTCTGTCAGTCCCAATTCGGCATCTGATATATCGGTGGTGGTCCAGGATTCGGTTATATCTTATTTGTGCTATCTTTATCTATGCCTCCATTTTCAGGCTTTTCTGTGAGTCCCCTCTGCGAATCTAATTTAAATAGATGCAACCTGTCCCACTGTCAACAGATCGCAGCAGGTTCTCTGAGAAAACTGCTGCTCGCTTTCCACTAAGATGGAGGCCATCTCTCATGTACATATCTTCCCTCGCAACAAAGTATCCCCATACATCTTTGAATCCCAACCCCTCTTCTTCTCACATCTGCTCAACTAGTGCGTTGATCGCCATCCTCTTACAGTTTCTATACGTTGCCCCCATTCCTCCCATTACTGGCAAAATTCCTGACAGAATTATCTGTTCAACTCTTGCCTTCTTTAGCTTCCTCACTAACTGTCTATATTTCTGTAGTATCCCAGTTGTTCCCTCCCTATCAGCATTATTTTTTCCTACAGGTACCAGTATAGACCCTCCCTTGCCATGTCCCAATACCTTCTCTACCCTGTCAGTCACATGTTCAATCCTAGCCCCCGGTAGACAAACAACGACGTCCTTCCCCTCGCTCATTGTTTTCCGTCTTTCTCATAATGGAGTCGCCCATAAACACCCTCTCTTTCCTCATTGCCCCCTCAACCACTGCCTTCGAGTAGCTCCTTCTTCGGTTTGCATCTGTCTGGTTGTTGTCTTTTCCCTCTGTCGTTTTCTCTTTCCTGTCACATTCTCTTCCGATGCATTCTTTCCTGTCGTTTTTCTCTTGTCACCTTTCTTCTTGTCAGCGTCCCTTTTATCGACTTCTCTTCTATCACATTTGCTCTCACTTCCTTTTGTCCCTTCATCTTTCCTCACATCTTATTTTCTTCTCTCCTCTTCCGTCCCATCTTCCCTCCCTCCTTCTCTACGGTCACTTTCTCCCCTGTCACCTTCACGCTTGTCATGTTTTCTGTCGTCAATTTTCCGATGTCTTCCCCTCCAATCACCTTCCCTCCTCTCAATCTCCTTTCCTCAGTTTTCTTGCCACAGCTATTCTCCTTCAGTCTTGCAGTATTCTCACCTCTCTCCATGTCGTCTCTCTCCATTCGACCTGCCTCCTTGCTAATTCCAATCTCCATTCCCTTCACAATATCTGTCAACCTAACTATCTCCTTCTGCAGACACTCCACCTTCCAACACCCAATGCACTGAAAGGTGAATCCTTCCTCCACGATTTCTCGCCTTGAATTCCCACAGCCGGACAATGCAAAATCTACCCAGCTGTGGCAGTGATCGCACACCAAGTGTCGCTTTCCCTTGACTTGCCGCTTGCAAGGCGCCATATCCCGATCAGAATTTATTTAATATCTTAACTAACTTAGCCTTTATAAAGACTATTTCCTGTGTACTACAGCACACTTTATGTCACAGATTTCAGTTACACAGCCGACTATTTATTATATCACGAACGCTAACATTACCGGTAGTGACATAATTTAAATACAATCAATTACGTTAAGTTAGGCTGCTTTATTTATTTATTTAGGTTACGCCGCCCGACTATCGCCTTTCCTTAATTTTAACAACAAAGCTACATATTCAAAATATCTAGCAAATACTGGCTTACACAGATATTTTCTTATGTAAGTAGTTTGATGGTTGTTATTTATCTCCTATATATTCTACCACATAATCGGGTTTGTTAAATCTTGATTACAACTTATCGAAGGCTAAGACTAAGTGACCCTATTATCACTCACTATACTAAGGTGTTCTAAAATAATTTAACTAACTAACTTTAAGCATAATTGCTACTCAATATATGTTTACTGCAACTTTATGAATGATATTAAGGCAAGAATAATATTTATCAATCAGTAATTCCACTTGTTTATCAACTTTTCTGCACCACCAATTTCTACGATCTATCTCCGCCAAATATAGTCTCGAATTTTTTGATTTTTGTTATGAATGTATGTGTGTGTGTGTGTGTGTGTGTGTATGTATGTATGTATGTATGTATGTATGTATGTATGTATGTATGTATGTATATATGTATGTATGTACAGGTGTATGTATGACTGTATTTACGTACGCCTGTATGTATGTATGTATTTATTGATGTATGCATTTATACACGTATGTATGTTTGTATGTATGTATATATTGATGTAAGTGTGTATGTATATATGTATGTATGTATGTATGTGTGTATTTATGTATGTATGTATGTAAGTATGTATGTATGTATGTATGTATTTATTCATATATGCATTTATACACGTATGTATGTATGTATGTATGTGTGTATGTATGTATGTATGTATGTATGTATGTATGTATGTATGTATGTATGTATGTATGTATGTATGTATGTATGTATGTATGTATATATGTATGCATGTATGTATATATGTATGTTTGTATGTATGTATGTATGTATGTATGTATGTATGTATGTATGTATGTGTGTATATATGTAAATATATGTATTTATATATCTTTAGGACGCATCGAATTCACGATACTCTATTGGGATAATACGTCATTAAAACGTAGGCATCACTTTTATTGGAACAGGTCGTGTTGCAGCGGAATAAATCTCCAACAGAAACAGGTATTTTTGTTTCATAAATTGTTTTATCCAAGTGGTTAGGGTGATGGTTAGGCTCAGATTAGTTTACATGTTTTTGTTTTATTCATGTTTGAGCATAATTGTATTATAGGTTGTGTACACACAATGCATATCATTTTTATTTATTTATTCATTTCATCTGTTGTTTTTTCCATGTTTCTATATAATGCATTCACGTCTGTTCTGCCCAACACAAATCTCTCAGCTGACACAATAAAGAATATTTTATCTTAATAATGTACAGTACGTTTGAAATTGCTGTGATATTATCAAGAGAATCGCGTTACCAGCCAAGCTTACATACTTATATTTAATTCAACAAATGGAAAACAGTATGATGGCTTGAGAACAATACATTAGTTGATGATTGCATAGTTGAACATGGTTAAATTGTAATCGAGTAAGGGAAATTATCCCAGAATTTAACCCAGAACTGTGCGGCCCCACTGACCCCATGCCCGACTGGGGTCAGTGGGCAATTATGTAGCTATTGATCTGCTCTGGTGAGGGCGGATAGTCTAATGTACCGCTAATGGTTTCGGTCTGCTCATATGTTGGATGACGTTGTCTGCTCTCCCGTTTGCTACTGCTGTACTAGCGGCACCAATACGGAAGCATTGAGTCTTGTATTGAGTAGATGTGAAGCCTGCCCAAGCCAAAGTTCGCTAATATAGATGTACTTCAAATAATTATTTCCCGGAAAACAAAATAGTGGAACAGGGTTTTTGCCTCTAAAATATAATATTACAAATGTATTCAGTGAAAGCATCGGACTGGTGATTGTACTACTGACTTTTGCGTGGTTTAATAGCAAATAGGCGTGACATGCTAACATATATATGGCCTTTAAAGTACGTCATTGAAAGGAGTTCATTTTTAGTTAGATTATTGATAGTTGTGTGAAACCGTTTAAAGCAAAACATGCACATTGCAAGTCATTCTTTCGGCATACATAAAATAAAAAGAGAATACCGACACTGCTGAAAACAAATCTACAAAAAAGAAAAGAAAAAAAATGTTGGACCACACAGCTCGACAAACTACAACAAGTTTCAGTCAGAGAAAAACACACAATAAAACAAATAATTCCACGCCAAAAGACGACTTCCTACAGATTCATTCCAATTGAGCACTGCGTTTGTGTCAATGGGAGACGTAGCTCAACACCACAGGAGATGCAGTCATTGCTCATCGCTTGAGGAGAGATAAAGTAGGTGGTCTTTCATATGCTAATTAAATGTGTTACACCTTCGAATGTATGACGCAGACACAACCAAAACAGTGCTTTTAACACATCACGGGTACATTAAAAGAAATAGCATTTTTCATTGCATTTACCTCTGACGGCTTCATCATGCTGCACGCATGAACATTACTTGTTCATCGTCTCTTGCCACCCGTACTGTACGCAGACAAAAGGACAGCGAAGAAGATCATCCCATGTAAGAAAATATTTTTGTCTGAAGAGATTAATGGATATCTGATGTCCATGGTAACGGCAGCTAACATCTCGATATCAATATCATAACAAAATGAAAAACACGACACACTACTTCTCAAGAAAGATAAGCAGTCAGGAGATACGTTTTATTCACAGGTGTAACAAATAAGGTGATATTCAAATTACAATAGTTTATAAACTATGTACACTATCATACTTTACATTCAAAAAACGTATGAACGGTGTCCAAATATGGTATTTATAATAACGTATTTTATACGGTGCTTTGATCAGAATTGGTCCAACAAATAGAGAAAACCTACGGTACGCTCGCGTTGTAACAGACAAGATAACTAAACTAATTATATATAATTCGTTTGCATTAATTAGTTCAGCACGAACTTCTTTGATTTTTAGGTTGTAAATTCGTTGTCCACGTTTGAAAATTCAAAGTGTTTTAGATCGAACAAACACTCTGAATGTCACAGAGATATCACTTTTCGTTTTGCAGCATGAACACTCTTAAGTGGATGTTTGTTTTTCTCGTCATGTGTGTCGCTTTGGCGTCGTTCATTGACGCTTCCGAAGAAGATAGCCAGGTATCTAAATCACAACTACATAACGTGGAGTAACTAGCAACAACGGCAGTGTTTGATTAGTTTTAAGGCCAACTAAATATCACCGAAATAAAAAGTGTCTTTGTATGAATGTGAGTAAAAGTGTGCGTCCCCGGTCGAGCGCGTTTGTGCGTGTGTGCGAGCGTGCGTACTTTCGAGTGAGGGAGAATATGTACGGAAAGGGAAAGTGTGGAAAACGTAATGTGAAATCAGTGTAATCAATTTAGTCGATATAGGTTAATGAAATGTGACACTTTTTTATTTTCTTCATTTCAGGAATCGCTGTCTCTGGAAAAGCGTACGTTGGTGTTACAGAATCACTCATACCTCATGGAAATGATGTTTTTTTTATAAAAGCAGATGTTCTCATTCGTTGGAGATTTATTTAATTAATATTGGCTTGACACTCACTAGTCTTAACGGTTGTCTGACCAAGTGCTATAGTATTCTCGTGAAGTAGTCTTGTATTGCCCATTGGCTGTTTTTACCAAATTAATAGAACCATTTGGAATTGAAATAGTGTCAATGAAAAAATACTGAAAACGCATGATTGCTATATGGTTGATCATATTATTACAATACATATAACTACGTTCCATTTGTCATTGAGAAGGCAGCCTTGGTTTGTTTGATTGTTTTTTTCCTACGAATCATTTGTTTGTATCTACGGTTATCCTTTAATAATTCTTAACTTGACTAATTTTAAATAGTCAGTGAACTACTAAGTTCCTCCGGCGAAAGCGCCTTGAGCGCATCTATTTCATGAATGCCGACGATATGTAATACTTCATTATTATTATATTTGTTTCTCTTAGGGGATTCTCTTGTCCGTCCCCGACGTCCATCTCGCCCATGTGGCAAGAACTGTTGTGTGTGTGTTAAGTACAATTACACTCTGACAGTTGGTGGAGTCATTTCTAGACACATTGCGCTTTTTATTGCGTTTTTGATACCACCGACTCACATAAAATCAACGAGCCATTGTCCGTTGTTTACGTTCGAATCTGATAGTTTTTGCCATATGATTATATAACCAGTGGTTTCAATCAACAAACAGTAAATACGAGTTATGCAGTGCATTAAAAGCGTCACATTAACTGACACTACAATAGAAATGTTCTTGAAATAAAACGTGATACATTTATTAATAATACAGACTCATTACTAAACACGCATACGATTTATTGTACAGGACGATCTAACGTGTGATAACCTGCTGTGGTGCCGTTTGGTGCAAGTACGGGTCGTGCACTTGCAAGGTCACAAAAGACTGGTACCAGAACCGTCGTCGGCGCTGTCCCGTCTGCTGCTTCTGCAAGTGTGACCGACGTGGCTTCGCTAACTGCTACGTAGGCCTCGGTTCTCCCTGTTCCCGATACTGATAAGCATCGAATGTGGCTGCATGTTACGCTTAAGCAACATCTTCAATAATTCGCTCTATCGGGCGAGTTGCACTTGTCAATCAATTCGACCTGTGGAATAATTCGTTGTATTGTTTATATTGTTCAATGTAATTCGACAGGGATTGTGTATGCGCCGTACAATTGGATCCATAGTAGTCAGTTTAATTGGTTTAGTTATATGACGAGTTACACCAAATGTTGTTTATCAAGATTGAACAACATTAAGCGAGACTGTCCTACGAACCAAAAAGCTCCACTCTCCCTACGGACAAGAAAGGGTTTGGTTTATAGAAAGTCCAGCAGTGGTCCATGTAATGTGTGTATTGCGCGATATCTGCGGTCATGTTTTGGGCCATTATGCTGTACTTGTTCAAAACAATCAATTCCTCTATGTCCTTCCCCCATTGTCTCCTAGGACTTCTTCTGCCTTCCATTTTCCTTCCATTATTACTCTCTCTAGAGACTGATGCCGTTTCACATGGCCGAAATAACTTAGTTTCTGTTTCTTTACAAAGTTCAATAAAGTCCCGGGTATAACACCAAGCTCTTCTGAGATGGATTCGTTAGTTCTGCGTTCAGTCCACGAAACTCGTAATATCTTTCTATAACACTTGTTTTCAAATGCATTTACATGTTTAGTAATGTTCTTATTAAGAGTCCAGGTTTCGCATCCATATGTAGCCGTTGGAAATATGCAGACTCGGATAAATCGTAGTTTCATATCTTTGTTCGTTGCTTTCCACAGCTTCTTCATCTCCGTCAACTTTTTACTCGCCATTGCCAACCATCTCCATCCGCTTCTACCAGTGACCCCATATATTCAAAACTTTCCACTCGTTCTATTTCCTCGCCATCTACTGTGACCTCTGATGGTTCTCGACATCCCTTCACATCCATAATCTTAATCTTCTTTACGTTTAGTTTCAATCCTTTCATCTCGCTGTGCTCTTTAACAGTAGTTATCAGTTTATCCAATCCCTCTTTTGTATCGGATATTAACGCTGCGTCATCGGCATATCTCAATTCATATATCTCCTGTCCATTCACTTTCAGTCCATTAAAAAACTTGCTTCTCGTGTCAGTGTCGACTTTTCTCATGATATTCTCTGTGTATAGACTGAATAGGTGGGGGGGGGACAAAATGCACCCCTGTCTCACTCCATTGCCGACTGGGAACCAATCTGTGGTTCCACACTCTAATCTCACTGCAGACTGCTGTCCAACATATATATTTTGGATAAGAGATGTAATTTTCTGGTCAAATCCCATGTGTATCAAGGTTTTCCAGAGTTGTTGATGACTAACATTATCAAAAGCTTTTGAATAATCTATGAAACAGATCCTAAGGTCATGGTTGAATTATGTGCATTTCTGAATTAACATCTTCAGGTTGAAAATGTGATCTCTTGTTCCTCTTCCAGTCCGGCAACCAGCTTGTGTCCTGTTGATTTCACATTCTAATTTTGTTGTGATTTTCTTTATTATAATTTTTAGCATAATTTTGCTCGCATGGCTGATGAGGGATATAGTCCTGTGGTTTGAGCATTCTTGTCTGTCACCATTTTCGGTATTAGTATAAGGATGGCTCGTTTCCAGTCCATGGGCCATGTTCCACTTCTCCATATTTTCTTGCATAATGTGTGATAGATATCCACGCCTGCTTCTCCACTTGCTCTTATTAGCACTGCAGTGATGTTATCAGTGCCAGGTGATTTTCTGTCTTTTATACTTTTTATTGCCCACTCCACCTCTGAACGCAAAGGCTCAAGTTCATCTTCTGGTTCTGTCCTCTCTCTGCCTTCATCCATGTCTACCTCTTCTGTTTCTTCTTTCTTAAACATGCTTTCACAATATTGCTTCCATCTTTCAAGTATGTCATCGCTTTCTGTCAGAGTCATTCCCGTTTCATCTTTAATAACGCCAAGTCTTGGTTTGAACGACTGTGTTATAGACTTGATTTCTTCGAACATAGTGCGACTATCGTTCCTTCTCATACATAATTCTATCTTTTCGCAATTCTTCTCTAGATATTTCTTCTTGTCTTCCTTACACATTCGTTTAATCATCTTCCACTTCTCCCTGTATTTTTTCATGATAATTCTCACTCATTTCTTTGTTCTTCTTTAACTCTTTCCTTTCGTCAACCATCTGCAGTGTGTCTTTGCTTATCCATGGTTGTTTTTGTCTCCTCTTTTTAGTGAAATGTTTGTCAGCTAATTCCATAACGATATTCCTAATTTCTACTGCCAACTCTTCTGGTTCCTTCTCGTCAGCCACTGTCTGTAATACTCCGAAACGGTTCATAACCTCTACTCGGTATCCTTCTTTGATATCACTGACGTCATACCTCACTATCTCTTTCCCTCTCTTCATCTTTCTTAATTTTATCGCAATCTTAGCGCTTAGCAATTCATGGTCAGAGCCACAATCGGCTCCCGGTAATATATTTGGATTAAACACAGACGTCCTCCATCGTTTTAGTATCAGTATAATGTCGATTTGATTTCTGTTCCGACCATCTGGTGTTGGCCAAGTGTACAGTCTTCTTTGATGTTGTTTGAAGTAAGTAAACTCAACAAATCTATCTCCTCTCCCATTTCTCTCGCCTAGTCCATATTTTTGACAACTGCCAACTTTTGCATTGAAATCGCCCATCAGTACTACCATGTCTCTCCTGTTTACTTCGTCAACTGTTCGAATAGATATGTTTTATGCAGTGTAAATATCATCATACACAGCGCAGGTCTACTAAAATCCTCCCATGTCCAGGTACGACAGCCAGAATGTTGACAGGCTCAGCTTTCCAACTAATAATAATATTAACTTTATTTAGAGACTCACGTCCAAATTACAACTTTGTTAATTGGTTTTGACAATGTTTTTAAAAGATTAATACGTATGTAATAATTAATACATGTACTAGAACGTGAGTAATAAAATAAAACGTATGTAAAGTTGCTAAATTATAAATGTGTAGGACAATCATGATCTAAAGCTATCATTAAATTAACTTTAAACACAACAACTACCGTATGTTAATGTGAATAATTACTTTAACCCACTTTCTGGTGATATTTTTTTGTTTCGGCTCATTTTCTCATATTATATTGTCTAGACATGTCAATGAGCAGTAGCATTTCTATTTTCATATTTTAACTTTTATTTTTAAAATGGGAGCATTAACTCAAAACGTCCCATTAATGGGACGTTGGCAGTAAGCGGTATCATACTCACGTAATTACCATATACCACACTTATTGCCAGGCACTCATCCAAAGATCCATCCACCCATTGATTTTACAAACTAAATGCGTTTTTGGATGCACTGAGCTGGTAAAAAAAAAATATTGTTATTTCCCCACACACACACAATTATATTTAAAAAAATCCATGAGATAATGTAGACTAGTAGAAATCCAACCCTGGACGAGGTCCTGGAACGAGTGTCATCACGTCACGTAGGTCGTCATCGTCAATACGTCAACGTCATAACTATCTTCGATAATCAACAACATAACAAAGACAACGAGAAAATGAAAAAGTGGATGACAGCTACACATACAAATCATGACGGTGCACAAAGACACACACGTTCATAACTATCAGCAAATGTACATATTCAGGCATGGAACGCTGATAAACAGTCAACGTGACACGGCACGCTGTACTTGTCACAGAGCCTCTAGGATTGTTACCACAGTGTGCACAACGGCGTTGAGTTGGCTCTGATTTTATGTGGTGTTTTAGCCCGTCGAGTCGGATGTCATCCAGTACCTTCTTCCTTTGAGGCCCCAAATCGACCAGTTATCGGTCTTCCGATCTGTCGCTCACCAAGGAAGAGATGGATATACACATCGACGAGCTGTCTGTTCAATCCGAGGAGGTCTAGACACAAAATTGTCAACGCAGGAGATATCTGGTCAACCCTATCCACACATCTCACATTACATGATTATACACTTTGATGAGAACGGAACACTGGTCACTGGAGCAAAACAATTGTTGGATGTTTGGGAGGAGTATTTGAAGAAACTACTAAATCCGGAGGGAGAATGTGAGTTTGAGATACATCATACTGTAAGGAGAGTGCTGGAGATGAGGACAATGACAGAAGAAGATATGGAAAAAGTTGTAAAGAAGATGAAAACCAGAAAGACTGTAGGAGCGGATAAACTCTCGGAGGAAATGGTGAAAGCAAACGAACTAGCTGGATTCAATTGGCTGACGAGTTTAATGTGTGCTTCACAGCTGGAGAGTTAACAGCAGAGTGGCGAAGAGGAGTGATTGTGCCGATATGGAAGGGGAAAGGGCACATCCCTTACCCAGGGAGATACAGAGGCATCACATTACTGAAACAAGCCCTGCAATTGTTGGAAATGATACTGGATGCTAGGGTAAGGTTAATTGTGGAGAGCAAAATCGGTGATAATCGGCTGGAATATAGGAAAGGGACAGGACCTGATGATGGATTGTTTGCCATCAGACAAATTATCGAGAAGAAAAGAGATTGTAAAAGGGATGTAGCATTCGGTTTTGTAGATCTGGTAAAGGCATTTGACACCGTACCGAGAGAACTCGAATTTACAATCATGATATGGATGGAGGTTGGAGAAGAAGATGTCAGAGTGGTGGAGGAAAGGTACAAGTAGATGATAGCGGTAGTGAGAGTCGCAAAAGAAACATCGGAACAATTTCGAGTGGAAGTGGGACTCAGACAAGGAAGTGCCTTGAGTCCCCTGCTTTTCATTGTGGCGATGAACTTGATCAGTGGAAAGATATCGCAGCAGGACGAACTTACGAATATAATATATGCAGACGACGTAGCAAAGGTGGCTGATAATAAAGAGTAAGAATTGCAAGAATAGAGTAACACCTTACGAAAACACGGCCTCAGAATGAATCTGGAGAAGACTGAAGTACTATGGTTAGGTGCATAGGAGGTAGATTTGCATGTAGTTGTTGACGGATAGACCATTAAATAAGTGAACGGCTTTGTATATCTGGGCGGTACATTGCGTGAAGATGGAAGGAATAATAAAGAAATACAGAGGAGGGTGAATGTAGTAGCATCAGCATGGAAGAGACTAGAAGGGATTATTTCGGACAGAAAGCTGAAGAAGAAACTGAAAGGAAAAATGTTGGAAGCCTGCGGTGTATCAGCCTGTATATATGGGATGGGAACACTGGCACTGACAGAGAAACAGGAAAAGAAATTCCAGGTAGCAGAAAACAACTGGATTAGAAGACAATATAAAGCGACAGGATACAAGGAAGGAATTGAGAGAGGAGATCAGAATAAAAAAAAACACCTAAAGAGGAAAGTAGCCGGAATCAGAATGGGATGGGCTGGACATGTACAAAGAATGGGTGAAGACAGACCAGACTACCGAAAAGAGCATAGAAAATAGGAGAGGTTGGCAGAAGACGGAGAGGAAGGCCAAGGCTGAGATGCAACGACAGCATAAAACGAGACCTGGCGTAAACAGCCATGAATGGATGGCCATTGCGGACGAGAGAGAGAGAAAGAGAGGAGAAAAGAACTGACAAGAAAAGTAGAAGAAACTACCAAGTGACTTGGATCCCACCAAACAAGGGAGGAAGGGGAAGAAGAAAAATAAAGATGCCGGAATATGTTTATAAATTACTCCAACTACTGTCAGTTTATATTTCTACTTAAGATACTCTTACTAAAATACTCTAGTAGTAACCCATTTCTTTAGCTTGAGCAAACACCACATACTAGATGTTCTGACCAGTCTTCAACCGATGAGTAATGTGACACCTCCTGCAGTGTTGCGATATGACCCATACTGCGGCAAAGGCTGCATTGAACTAAAGGCAAGCTGTGATAACGCCAATTTTCGCGACATGTGACTAGCTTCAGGATGTGTTTTTAATGTTACCTAAATTGTTTTTATTGATATTTTGCAGCAGCACCACCATATGTGTTGCTAGATATATTTCCCAAACGAATGACCGACACCTTATTTGTTTTGGTTATGTTATATCACGACTACCGATACTCGTAAATAGTTAAACAATTTCAAATGCTCAGTGTTCAAGTATACATTCTTCAAGTGATGTTGTATTCTAATATCAAAGTACTTGTTTAAATGTCAGACAAACTGCTCCAGTGTAGTGTGGTACCATTTGTAGTGTAGGTGAAGAACAAAAGGATTATTAAACTATCAACTCAGACAGGTATTAATCCATCCACGCAGCAAAGGGTAACGTTAGTTGAGGCCGCTGCCAGCCACATGTCGTCATCATTAATAACTACCATTGGTATTATTGAGTGAAATGAGTGACACTTTCAAATAAGGACCACAACTTAGGTCTGATGCCGTTGAGATACAAGATACAACCATATGATTTATTGTTGTTGAAAAATATAAGTGAAACAGCTGTTATAATTAGTTTGTAGATAACTTTTGTTATATCGGAAACAAAACATTAATCAATGACAATTAACGCGTTTGCTTGTAGTACATTAGACATACAATTACAACTATGTTATTGGTTCGAAACGTGCTCGGCACCAGATAGTAGATAGACGTTGCATACACTAATCACAAGGTCTACTAATGTAGTGTAGTGTGATTAATAACGCCAGCCACTCACGTAGCGTTCTAGGTGTGTCTCCTACTACGAAAGGCGGCATTCAACTAAACGGAATCTGGTTGGAGGGCGATGTGACCTTCCGCTATGTGTGACTGGCTTCACAGTGTCTTATTTTCTGTTTTTGTGTGAATTTTAACTTGTGTGGTCTAACAGATTTCTTCTTCACTTTATTGTTGATTCCACTGAAGTATCGTCAGATTACCGGTTGTGTTACATATGTTCAACATCTCACTTAATAGTGAGCAATGCTATTCTTATTCCAGTGTCTTTAGCGGTGATACTCCGACACAAATTTGTAATAGATTTGACATTTTCAATATAAACGCTCTTCTTCAGTTCAAAGATACTACTCAGATGTTGTGTCAATACGGAGTGAAGAAACATAATTCATTTTAATGTAAAATAATATGAATAATTATATAATAATATTAATACAAATCCTTGTTAAACAATCACTCTGTCAGAAACAATAGTATTATTGCAACTATACTTGTTTAGAAATAAAATGTCGATTCTAACAATGAGGAATGTAATTATTTTTAATTTGGCTATGACATATTTGTGTAACAGTTTATTATTTGCCACTTGGCGCTTCACTTTGAAAGAAGTGATGACGTTTTTTAGGAAGATGACTTCTCGATGAGACAAGCGACTACCTACGTCCAACCACCTGACGAAGACAGCGGGGACGAAGAAGCCTTGGGTTGGTTGTCTGTCAGCAACCTTCCAGGAGCTCAACTGAGATCGCTGGCCGAGGCAACTATTACATCTTATGATGGGACTATCTATTCTGTAGGGACTGATGACACTGATTTCACTGACACAATTGAGGAAGCAGATGGTGCAAAAGAGACAGATCATCGACCTCGCCCTGCCCGCTACAAGAAATCGAAGATAACGACGAAACCCAGGATCTGGAAAAAGAAGTCATAGGGGCTGATTTAAACAAAGGATCTGGGAAGTCGACTTCTCTGGCTTCCTACAGGAAGATTTGTCCTCAACAAAAGTATTTGAACACATCTTTGAAGATATCGACCCTCACATAATAGGTATAACCGAATCATGGGCAACCACCGATATATCAGATGCCGAATTGGGACTGATAGGATATGTAATGTTTCGGAAAGATAGAATAGGAAGAAGGGGAGGTGGAGTTATTTTACATATTAAAGAATCTATCCAGGCTTATGAAATAAAATTAGACAGAGAAGCAGATTGCGAAGAAGCTGTTTGGTGTAACATAGTTACAGGAAACTCAACGTTAACGGTTGGATTAGTTTATCGAAGTCCAAACATAAGCATAGAAGAGAATGAAAAAATACAAAACGCTATAAGGGAAGTG